>JAUPFT010000001.1:28046033-28263533 GCA_036936625.1 Parnassius smintheus behrii
TAAAATTACAACTTCAATCTACCTGTAATTCTCTTATGATAAGACTTCGACTTTTGCCTTGTAGGACGACTTGCGCTTGTGTTACCAAATCTTCTGGCACAAATGGTGCTGGAACTGAAACAACTCGGCCTGAACTAGAAGCACCGATGATAACGCCGGTGGCTCGACTTGTAGACCCTAGAAAATTTTAAATAAATAATTATATAGTAATTAAGTAATTATGCTTCTTTGTAAACAAATGGTAGGTGTTTAATAAATTAATCCAAATGACCAAAACACTGTGACATACCTTGTGAGCTTGGTGCAGCACGAATTGAATTCCTCATTATACGGGCCCTAGTACGTGGTTGTTGTCTTGAACCACAGCCACTGCCACTTCCTCCTTGTTTTCCTCCACTTGTTCCCCCACCACCACTGCCACCCCCTCCATTTCCTCCATTTTTACTAGCATCTGCTTTACTTAAGTCAAGTCTGTCTGGGATAATGGAGAATGCAGCACGACAAATAGTCCCATCTTCCAGTAAACATGCAATGTGAGCTGGTCCAGCGGCCACAGCCCGCACACCTCGCAATGAGCTAAGCGCTGATGACCCTGGACCCGTCCCAAATCTGTTCCATCGCTCGGCTACTTCTTTCAATCTGAAACATAGTTAAAATCATGAACTAAACTGGCAATTCTTTAAAAAACAAACATTTTTGAGACAGTCGGCGACAATTTGAATAGTGATTTTTTTAATGATGCGACCATTTTTGTAGCTTTATGTTGAACTTTCTCAATTTGGTTGATAGTTAATCATCAGTAGTAGGTACCCTGCAGCATTACTCTGAGTCATAAACTTTTCACTGGTTCTACACATACCCCATTGCTTAGTCTTAATTTGCCATATTTAACTGACTTTTTTATTTGTTATGTGTATAGTTTCAGTGAAATGTCTTTCTTCTTTCTTTTCTAAAATCTCCAAATTTGGAACCTATAGTCCAAAATAGGTCAATCTATCTATATGTATAAAACACAAAAAAATGTTTCTACCTATGTCCATTATAGACTTTGAGACCATCCAACAGATTTTGATGAAATTTTATGTGTGTTTGAATGGATCCCTAGATGATTGATAGAGATCCAGAAATCACCCGTGCTAAGCCGGGGCAGATCGCTAGCATGTTTTATATAAACTCGTAAAAATTTTTAATCAATGGGTTGATTAAATATAACAGATAATTGGCTGTTTCATTATTCACAGTTAGGGTAATCCCACTTAAGATTATTACTTTTTGCATTCCAAGAAATTTATAACGTAAGGTTTTCTTGGAAGTTTTGCCAATGTAAAGAACAACATACTTATGACAATCAATATAATCTAAGGTTCCTAACGTTTTTGTATCATAGTCTATACTGCAACCTGAACAAAAAGTACCTAATTGCTAGCATAAGTCCTTTAAAGTAAATAAGTAGAGATGGGCCGAACATGGATTTCACCGAATACGAATATTCGGCCGAAAGTTCGGTACAACTTTTACCGAACCGAATATTCGGCCGAAAATTGTTCGACAGGATCACCTCGGTCCCTAACCAATTTATGTTGAAACTTGTTATCGCAAAGCGCGCGGGATTAGCACCGGACTCTGCCCCTCGCTCCCCCGCCACACCTGATATGTTATTGCATAGTCTAGCAAATTGCCGGCACATGCTTATGTTTTGACTATTTTTGTGAGAAAAGAAGTATTTCGTTGTTTTATTCTTAGTGAAAATTGATGATTATAATATGATAAAAATAAGTGGGAGGAGATCTACCATTTTGACTTATTTTAGAGAAACTGAGGACCAAAATAAAGTGAAATGTACTAATGTAATGTTTCTTTGTTTGATTTCAAAAACATTTTATCAAGCTTTTTATTTGCGATAATTGGAAATAAATCTACAGTGCATCAAAACATAATGCTACACAAGCAGATTTAACCCATAAATAAAATATATTTTCAAAAGTAAAATTATGAAAGACATGGCATTACTCAATTCGTACATTACAATACAGTGGACACTTTGAGTACCACATTAACGAATTTTCGGTAATTTAGCCGAATTCGAATATTCGGTAAATCTGCCGAATATGGAATATAAAACGAATATTCGGCCCATCTCTAATAAGTCTTTAAAGTACTCTTAAACAATTAACCACATTTTACTAATTTGAGATCATTATTTGATTTGTTTAGATTTAGATGGTGAGTTCTCTTCTCCATTAATATGCTGGGCTCGGTGAACTTCCTAAGCAGAGCTGGTAGTGAAGGGACGGCAGCAACCACAAAGCATTACTTTTGTCATGCTGGTCTATTTACTGGTTTTGTAGGCATCTATGCAAGCCAGGAATTCGAATCATAATAAAATGATAAGCCACAAAGCAAGTGGATCAACCCTTTTATGTAGAACTGATTGGGCAATATAACCCTTAGTTAGTTAACACAGGACTGAGGTTTCATTTATATGTTATAATTGAGGCAACTTATCCCAACAGATCAGTATTCATTAATCTACCATTTGACATTTGTAGTTTTAGGTCAGCAACATCAGTTTATAATCTAGTTTATATTCAAAATACTGAACATGCACTCTTTGTTACTTTGAAATAATTGCTTTAAAGGCTTTTCAGCAATGATTGCACATAAGTTTCACATTTACTACATTTAATAGTTAAATTTTTTTCTGATTGTGGTCAATTAATGAAAAAACCTTTGTCCCATCCGTCTTGTGCACACTTACTCAAAAAATTGTGCTATAGAAAGGCAAATCACATTTCTCTTATGCTATATATGTACTAAGATTAGTTTGCAATTTTTTTACTTACTTACTTATCTTCACGCACAATCCCTAACGGGGTAGCCAGAGAGAACAGATCGCCAAGTGTCACAATCCTTACATACCTCTTTCGCTTCTTTCAGGTTCATTATCTTCTTCATACATGCACGTCTAGGTATCTGAGTACTCTTGACCTTCCCCTCTTCGAGTAATTTGCTCACATGGTCTTCGAAAGTTAGTCTCGGTCTACCTCGACACCTTTTAATATTTACTTTCGCGCTATATATTTTCTTCACCATTCAGTCTTCACTCATTCGCCCAAAGTGCCCAAACCAACGGAGTACGCCCCTATCAATTTTTGTGATAAGGTCATCTTTCAATCCTGCCATATTGCGAATCTTTTTGTTTCGCTTTCGGTCGGCTATGGTAACGCCGCACATTTTACGAAGAGATCGCATCTCTACTGCATTCAACTTGGTTTTATGCTTCTTCTGGCATACCAAGGTTTCGCTGCCATATAACAAAGACGGTACCAACACTGCGTTATGTATTGCAAGGCCTTTTGACTAACGCATTCAGGGCACCATTGACTTTGTTCTCGGCAGCGACACGCCTGTCCACATCTAAATCACATCTTCCATCCCAGCTGAAAGCACTCCCCAATTATACAATTTCATTTACCTGTTCTACATTCCTGATTTCAACATATTTCACATTTCGTTCTCTCTTCATCCTTTTCAAATACCAGAACCTTAGTTTTATTAGCATTCAAACGGAGACCTTTAATTTCACATTCCTCTTTCATACACGTGACTAATGCCTGCAGTTCTGCTTCTGATGGTGCAATAAGCACTGCATCATCAGCGTACAGGAGATAATTTACTTTAATGTCACCCAATTTCACACCCAAACAGCTATTTTTCAGCTTCTGTAAACAGCTGTTGAGATACAGTATGAACAAGACAACAAGGGAATTAGCACAAAGAGTGGTGACGATGGACAAAATCCATTGGGCCATTCATAGTTTCCAACCCTATAAGGCAGCAGGACCTGACGGCTTATTCCCGGCACTTCTTCAGTGGGGGGGTAAAGTCCTAATAGTCAGACTTGTTGCAATAATGAGAGCATGTCTGGCTCTTAAATATGTTCCTAGGGGATGGAGGGAAGTGAAAGTCACGTTCATACCCAAACCAGGTAAGAATGACTAAACAGACCCTAAATCCTATAGGCCTATTAGCCTCACATCCTTTCTCCTAAAGACGATGGAGAGGATGTGTGAACGGGAGTTGAGAGAGACGGCGCTAATTAACTTACCGCTACACTAAATACAACACGCCTATAGCTTAGGTAAATCAACAGAATCGGCACTTCACCAGGTAATAACAAAGATTGAAGAGGCCATCCAAAACAAAGCAATATGTCTAGGCTCCTTCATAGACATAGAAGGTGCTTTTGACAGAACAAATTTCTCCAGCATAAAAGGTGCCCTAAGTAGACATAATGTTGAACCGACGCTGATTGACTGGATAGTAAACATGTACACGAACAATAAAGATTGCTGGTGAATCTCAAACAATTCAGATCGTGAAAGGATGCCCGCAGGGTGGGGTTCTTTCACCTCTCCTGTGGAATATGGCCATTAATGAGCTCATCAGCAAATTAAACGCTAATCATTTCTACACAGTCGGTTATGCTGATGATCTGACAATACTGATCTCTGGTAAGACAGCAAGCATTGTGTGCGACCTGACCCAAGCGGTTCTCCGTATTGTGGAGAGATGGTGCAGGGAATATGACCTAACCATTAATCCAAATAAAACGGTTATAGTAATGTTCACACAAAAACGAATGCTGAATAACTATCTTCTTCCAAGTCTTTTCAGCACAAAACTCCAACTTTCTTCCGAGGTAAAATACCTAGGTCTTACCTTGGACAGTAAACTTAACTGGAACAAACGCATAGAAAACAAAACCAGCAAAGCTAGTTTAACTTTCTGGCAGTGCAGAAACATGATTGGCAAACGATGGGGTTTAACGCCAAAAATTATACTGTGGCTGTACAAAACTGTAATTCGGACCATGATCACATACGGCTCTCTGGTATGGTGGACCAAAACCAATGAAGCCACTACTATACAAAAGCTACAGCGTTACCAGAAATTAGCTTGTATGGCTGCCACGGGCTGCATAAGGACAACACGAACAGCAGCTTTGGAAGCTATGCTGGAGCTAACACCGCTTCATCTATATATACAACAAGAAGCAATTTTAGCTGCCATTAGACTCAAGACCCTAAATCTTTTAAGTAAGAGTAGAGTCCCCCATACAGATATAATCGATAGAATTTACTCAAAAATTCCTATCTTACAAGCCAAGTATGATAGGATCCCAAAACAATTTGTATTTGATAAGAAGTACAGGATACAATTGAAGGAAACTGACCATATGGAAGGATTGGGTCCAAGAGAGCTCAAAGTTTTCACGGATGGCTCTAAAACAAATGAAGGTGTGGGGTCTAGGGCTTTCTCTGAAGACCTTAATATCCACATATGCACACCGCGGGGTACCCACAACACAGTCTTCCAGGCTGAATGCATGGGTATCATCCAAGCGGCCATAGCAATAGATGCTAGGAAGGTGAAAGACTTCTCCATCAGAATACTGACCGACAGTATGGCGGTACTACAAGCTCTGAGTTGCAATGTGACGAACTCGGGACTGATATACGAGTGCCATCAACGATTGAATGAGGTATGTAAGCACAACAATGTGACTCTGCAATGGATCAAGGGTCACAGTGGATCTAGAGGCAACGATGCAGCAGATGAATTAGCAACTATAGGGCCAGAACCAATAACACCAATCCCCTTTGGCTACGTTCGTTCACTGGTACGTAGATACTTCAATAATTTACACGCTCAGCTTTGGAAAAATTTAGTAGACTGTAGACAAGCTAGGGAGGCCCTACCTGAAATAAACAGTCGTCTAACCAAGGTTCTAATGAGACTGAACAAGCCACAGATCAGGATAGTAACAAGTGCTATCACAGGACATGGCTCTTTTAACAAACATTTGTTCACATAGGTGTTACTGACAGCCCCCTGTGCAGGGCATGCATGGGAGAGGAAGAAACAACGGCTCACATGTTGCTGACATATCCAGAAGTCGCTTCATACAGGGATAAACATCTCGGCACGCCGGGATCGCTCCCCGAAGTTGCTTGCAACATCAAGGGACTGCTGAGCTTCTTCTGAGAGATATCATGGCTCGAATATTATTCCTGCCCACACGCAAAATACGCGCTTAGACGTGGAGTTGCGGAAAACAGCCCGTCGTAAACTAAACTAAACTAACTACAGTATGAACAGCCAGGCAGACATGACACAACCCTGTTTTATGCCCGCTTGGACGCTAAACATGGGTGACAGGTCATGCCCTACCCACACACAGGTTTTACAGTCATAGTAAAGTGACACAGCCCTTAACAATCGACCATTCACACTATATACCGGCAATTTTTTTAATTAGATTTTATTATAAATTAGATAGTTATATAATTTATTTCACAGAATTTTAATATCATATAAATCCTTACATTTTTTTCTGCAATAAATATTTTGTGAGAAGCTTGCAAAGTATATTAGCACAATTTATTTATAAATGATTGCTATACGAGGTGTGTTCAAAAAGTAAGGTGACTTTTTGAATTTCGCGGGCAACGCACATTCGATTTTCGATTTTTGTATTTTGTTGCATTGGTACACATGTCCTGAGCATATGTTTCAAGTTTGAAGTGTATAGCATGTTTAGTTTATTTTTGACAGTTACAAAGGTCAGACGTACTTTGGTGTGCTTTGCGATTTTCTTCTATCAAAAAAAATGGATCAAAGAATTTGCATAAAATTTTGTGTAAAAAATGGAATTACGTGCTCCAAAACACTTGAAATGTTGACAGTGGCATATGGTGAGTCTACTCTTAGTAAAAAAAACGTTTATAAGTGGTACAAGCTCCTTCAAGATGGCCGAGAAGATGCCAATGACGAACCTCGCTCTGGACGCCCCAGCACGTCAACAACCGATGAAAACGTTGAAATAGTGAAGAAAATTGTTTTGGAAAATCGTCGAATCACTATCAGAGAAGTTGCGGAGGATGTTGGCATATCGGTTGGCTCTTGCCATGAAATTTTTTCAGATATTTTGGATATATGAAACGTGTGTCAGTGAAATTTGTTCCAAAATTGCTCAATTTCGACCAAAAGAACTGTCGCATGACAATCGCTCAAGAGCTATTGGATGATGTCAACAACGACCCAGATTTGCTCAAAAGGGTCATAACAGGTGACGAAACATGGGTATACGGTTATGACGTCGAAACTAAGACTCAATCGTCCCAGTGGAAGCACACTGAATCACCAAGACCAAAAAAAGCACACCAAGTTCGATCAAATGTGAAGGTTTTGCTTACAGTTTTCTTCGACTGTAGGGGTGTGGTGCATCATGAGTTCTTGCCACAAGGTCGTACAGTCAATAAGGAGTATTACCTTGAAGTTATGCGCCATTTGCGAGAAGCAATACGTAAGAAACGTCCCGAATTGTGGGTAAACAATTCATGGTTTTTGCATCATGATAATGCACCTGCTCACTCATTGTTGCTTGTGAGAGGTTTTTTGACCAAAAACAACACTACAATCATGCCTCAGCCACCATATTCACCGGATTTGGCCCCATGTGACTTTTTCCTGTTCCCAAAACTGAAGAGACCTATGAGAGGACGAAGATTTGCAACGATTGAAGAGATAAAAACTGCATCGCTGAAAGAGCTGAAGGCTATACCAGAAAGTGATTATCAGAAATGCTTTGACGATTGGAAAAAGCGTTGGCACAAGTGTATTATATCTGAGGGGGATTACTTTGAAGGGGACAACATAAATATTGATGAATAAATAAATAGTTTTTCATAAAAATATAAAGTCACCTTACTTTTTGAACACACCTCGTAGATGTCACATAGGCTGTGGAATTAGCTAAGAGTGTTGTTGCAGATGGATATGCAGTCTTAGAATTTATGTGCATATTGCAAATAAATGTATACATTGTGTATTATTTCATAATAAAAGTATTGAAGAGAGTTGTATTAACTTAAAATTTTATTTTTGATCTATTTAAAACATTGATATATAATAATAATGTCACAACCTACTTTTGTTTCATTGCGAACATGAATATCGAAATAACTGACCAATAAGAAAGGATATAGCTAATGCATTATAAAGACAGAGATGCTCATAAATAATGAATTACTCCGAATTCTTATTTTAAATTAAGTGCAACCTTTTGCGAGATATAAGAAACCAGAGATGTCTATGCCTGATCTGTCACAACTCTTTCATGGGCGGCGGTAGTCACGTAACATCAGGGGGGCCTCATGCTCGTTTGCCCCCTCATCTATAAAAAAAAAAACTTGATGTGAATATGTTTAGACTTGCAATCTATTGCACTTGCAACTAAAAGCAGGAAACACTTGAACAAACTGTCACAAGTACACTTGCTACAGTTTTAATCAGTAGCTTATTTTTTTTAATGTTATAGCAGCTTCCATGCTATGTTGAGGAGTAAAACCATATTGTCTTTGATTCATTTTGTTTTCTCTCTAACTGCCATTGAATTTGTGAATAATTTTCCAAGAATCTTACTTAATACTGGTAGTAGGCCAATAAGCTCTATAGTCAGACAGATTGTTGGACACTTCCTGCAGGTTGAAACGTGGCCTAACACTTGAAGATTTTTTTGGCTTATAATAAATTTTGACTCTCAGTCCTAACACTATTCTCCTTGTGCTGGACTGAAAGGGTTAAGCAATTTAAGACAAGTCACATTCACTATCAAAGTGCTCCAGAACTTTGTTTCTGTGTATGCAAAGAAAAATAATGGTACATATAATCTTATGTTATATTAATTATTAATATCAAACCTTAGATTTTTTTAACATTTAATACCTATTATAATTCAAGCATCAAAAGTTTGCAAAATAATATTTTGTTAATATAGTTGAACCTTGAAATAATGAGCCTTAATATAAACGAATTTTTCAAAATGCCCTAGAACTGCCCGTAAGAGCTAATACAACATATACTTGTACTTGACAAATACTTTTATCAAAAACCTCTTAAGAACGAATTTTTAATTATTTACTAGAGATGAATGAAATTGGAAATTTTAACTTATCTCCATGTTTCGAGGTCTTTAGAGTCAAATAGTATGGTTTCTAAGAGGATGTCTGTGTGTGCACATGTACGTATGTATGTATGTTCGGATGAAATTTTCACGAAGCGAAAATTTCATCCGAACATACTTCTTCATCTTGAGAACAAAGAGTGATATTGACATGGGACCAGTTTCATTTAACACATAATTATGTATGTAACTTAGACCTTATTAAATTTTGAGCAAAATCGGGAGTACAGTGTTTTATTTGGTAGAGGTTTGGTCCCTGATTATAATAATACCACTCATATTAAAAGGTAATGCACCATTACCGAAAAAATAAATAAAAACTATTATGATCTAAAATACGTAAAGTATGGAAAATGATACTTTTTTATTATTAACAGGCTTTATGGCTCTGGGTTCTAGCCCTTCTGAGAAAAAATTATATAATATTACAGTGAAAGCTGGACAGCATACAGAAGTTTGTCTGTGGCTTGAGCAAAGGCAAACTCACTTTATAGATATCTGATCTGATCGAATCTGTACTAAAATTAAATCAGCGCACCCTGAATCCACATAGTCTTGTCTGCCCTACTCTTAAAGTGTTTTTTAAAGCCGTAGGCGCAGAGGGAGAGCAGCCCCCTATCCGTCGTAGCAAATCGCAGGCGCCTGTGCGAGCCATAGTGTGCTTATTATTGTATTATATATTATGTTTATAATTTAAAGTAATCATAAGAGCTAATAATTTGGTGTCTTTTTTAGTGCAAGAGCGAGCAAAGCAAGCTCGGGACTTAGTGCACCCCGACATGGACAGATTAGGTTAGAAGGGGATGGCAGGGGCTCCGTCGACCGGGCTTCCCTCGACTGTGCTATGTGGTGCTTCCCTCCCCCAACTCTCTCCCCCCATAAATAAGGTTTATAGTCAAAAACATTACAAAAACATAACCTCAAAATTAGATTTTAAAAATTTATAAAAAAACTAAGCATGTCCGGCAGGATATGGATGTGGGGGGCGACTCTAAAACTCCCCCGCCTCCCTCTCCACCACCTTCCACCCCCTTAATTCACTTTGAGTTATCATTTTGAGGTTAGTTCTATGGGATTTTCTTTTTGATGTTTCTCAAGAACGGGGCATTACCTTTTAATGTGAGTGGTATTATTATAATCGGGGACCAAACCTCTATCAAATAAAACATCTTACTTCCCTAAATTCCTGCCAAACGATTCTAAATTTCAACCGTGTGAACCTTTCGGGTCGCACCTAGACCGATTTGTTTCTGATCTGATGATGTAATAACATGTCAGGTGTAGCCAGGGAGTGAGGGGCAGAGTCCGGCGCTAGTCCCGCGCGCTTTACGGCAACAAGTTTCGGCATAAATTGGCTAGATACCGAGGTGATCCTGCCGAACAATGTTCGGCCGAATATTTGGTTTGGTAAGTTTACCGAACTTTCGGCCGAATATTCGTATTCGATGAAAACCATATTCTATTATTTACCTATATTTTACGAATTTTTTGATCTTAGAACCTTGACAGTACATATCCTATTATTCCCACTTAATTCCACAATAAATCATATTTTGACAGGTTCAGACATGTTAATTTCGTAGGGATTTCGAAATGGAAAAAACGGGTCGACCACACACAAAGGAACCCCGTTTTGCCCATAAAATTCCATACGGAAAACTACTGTAGGTGTGTGACGGGTCATTGAGCCTTACTACGTTCGGGATTCTGATTCGGAATTCCGTGTGCATGTGGCGGGCCTAATAAACAAGTTTTCTTACCTTGTTAAAACAAATTGTTTTATTACTTGGTATAACAAATATTTCCTAATTTCGTTATATCGAGGTTGCACTGTATTTGCTGTTATTTTCTACTTTTCCTTATAATAATAACTCTTTATTCCTGAATAGTCCCATCTCTTCAATTTCACTATAGTTTTCACTAGACTGATGAGGCGTAATTATGTAAATTATGCCTCTATACAAATAAATAAAACTGAAGTGTCTGTTTGCAATGTCAAAAAAATAGTTTTTTACTAAATGCATATGAAAGTATATACGATATATATAAAAACAATTACAAATCCTTGTGGGTCTGTTGATCTATCTGTTTGTTCCGGTTAATATCCGAAACGGCTGGACTGCTTTTAACAGGGCTTTTACTAACAGAAGGCTGAATTTATAAGGACTAACTTAGGCTACTTTTATTTTCATAAAATAATTAGGGGAACCCTAAAAATTGCAAAATATTAAAACCCATTAAACTGTGAAAAAATCTGATTCAAATAGGGAAGTATGGTAACAAAATTTCTAAAACTGTGGCATACAAAGTCTTGAGCACAGCTTGTTACTAATAAAATACTAGATATTACCTTGCTGAGGTGATTTGGAAACAAAAATAACTATGAATGCTCATCTTTTTGGCATCAAATTAAACAAATATTTATGTTTAATTTGCAAGAAAGGAATTTTTGATTTTTTAAGCTGTCATTTTTAATAATAATAATAATGTTTACTTTGTTTGCTCTCACAAATTCGCACTGCATTAAAATAATACTATTTACTATTTATGAGATGTGAGAGCTTGGTGTTAGTACTAGGAAATACCTGTATGACTAAACACCAGACTCTCGTCCCTTAATGTAACATATATAAAAGACTAGTTCAAAAACTAAACACTAATTTACTTGTAAGTGCTTGTGTGAGTGTGTTTGCGTGTGTGCGTGTGTACGTGCGCGCGCGCTCTCCTGTGTACACACACTCACACATGTGTTAGTATAATATTTTAAATAATGGGATTTATCAGGGATTCTGTTTGTTTAAGCCCATAAGCTACTCTGTTACTCACATTTTTAAGGAATATTTATTCATAGAATATATTGGTATAGCCTTATTTATATTACTGTAAAGAAGACTACTTGACTTTTACAAACTATCCTATCCCTTCCCGAAATTGAAGAAGACATGCTATTGTATAGGTAGCTAAGAATAATTTTTAGAAGTTTGTAAAGTAAACATTTACATAACATTAAGTGCCTTGCAACCTTTGTATAGTTCTGCAGTTAAAAATAAAAATGGCAATGAAAACCCCACTTTTAGAAGGCTCTTTGCAAGCATTCAAATCCTATAAGATGGGTTTTTGCTGCACCACCCCATAAAGATTATAATGAAATCAACAAATAAACAAGTCATCTAGTTAGGCTAAATATTTGCCACCACCTATACTTGACACACACAGAGCCGTGGTAGCTTAGTGGTTAACGCTCGCTGTAAATATAACAGAACGCGAGTAACCCGGGTTCGATCCCCGCCGGCACCAATGAAATTGTTAATTGCAATTTTAAGTGCTGATTTACCACGTGCTCGGCGGTGAAGGAAAACATCGTGAGGAAACCTCATGTCTGAGGAATAAGAAAAAAAATATTTCGAAGACATGTGAAGTTCGTCAACACGCATTTGGGCAGCGCGGCGGACACTTCCTCGCCCTAAACCCTCTCAGAAATGAGGGGAGGCCTGAGCCCAGCAGTGGGACGTACATAGGCTGTAACTTTACTTTACTAACTAATCTATACTTGGAGAATTAATTACAAATCAACATTAAAATTATATATTACACTACAATAATAAAATACATTCCTTTTCCATTTGTCCAAGTTTATGCATTAATTACTGCTACAGCTGACTTTCCATTGACCTAAAAGTTACAGCCTATATACATCCAACTACTAGGCACAGACTTACCATTCCTGAGAGAGTTACAATTAAAGACATCAAATGTATATCCTCTGATTTGGAGGGATATCTCCTCTGGTATCCTTGTATCCCCATATGAAAAAGGGGTGATGATAACTTCAACTCCACTTTTTCAATGAGAATAGGATAAGCACTGTGGGATTAGGCAGATTCCCCACATAAAAAGGTATCCAAAATATTTATTGTAAATTAGAAAAAATTCTACATTTCAAGTTTTATTATTTTCCACTCTTATCAATTCATTTGATCTCTAAAAGGTTAAGGTTACTGGTAAAAGTTGTTTTAATTTATTGGTTGATCACTGAATTCATCAGGTGTTTTATGTCCAAAGGACCTCTGATAAATTATTTAGTCCACACACTTTTTGTAAAACATTTCTATATGTCTGTTTAAACTATAGACAACTTGCGTATGGTGGAGGGAGTGCCTCTGGAACTCGAGGGGGAGGGTTCAGGGGAAGCCCCTACCCTTCACTATTTGCGGAAATTTATAATTTATGAGTAATATTTTTTTTTGTAAAATAATTACCTCACTTCATTACACAGGAAATTGAAACAAAGTTACTTCTGCAACGACTTTGGCACTGCAGGAAGTGCAGACTCTTTACCCTTGCATAGCAAATCACATGCACCCCATGTTCGCTGCCGCAGTTTCGGCTTATTGGTTGCCTTTGGAGAACAGCCTCAATTAATACGGCTCACTCAGAGGCCTGCGATTTGCTACAGCGGACGGAGCTGCTCTTCCTCCGCACCTACCGCTTTACAAAAGCACTCCGGGGGTAGGTCAGACAAGACTGTGAAGTCGGGGTATGCTAATTCAGTTTTAGAACCGATTCGACCAATCGTATCTATAAAGTCAGGTTGCCTTAAACTCTGTTATGAAAGTGGTAAATGAAATAATGTAACATAAATTGTTATAACTTTAGTTTCTGAAAAACCTCTTGACTGCTCTCCACTGTGACTCAATTTTTGTATATAAGTCCCATCTTAAGCCAGAAATGGATTATCTGGGTCCAAGTGATTAATTTTTTATGAATGTATCTGTGTTAAAAAAAAAACAAATTGACATATTTGCATTTCATTATATGCAATTCTTAGTGTAATTTATTTTTATCGTGTTTAATTCAAAAGGCATTTCCGAAATCCAAAAACAGTATAAAAGGTTCAAGCTTAACCCTGACAAGCCTCCTAAACTGAAAACATAATTTAAATCAAGTACTGGATATCTATAGCTGACCCCCGATGTCCCCCAGATTTTTCACTAGGAAAAATCCAAGAAAACCCAGAATATAGCAGCCTCACCCATTACTGATTAGACCTCACATGGTCTGATCTATTATGGTCAAAAAAAACAAAAGGTTCAAATTTTTTAATATATGTAATAAAATATCATGGTCATTGATCTAAATCAGTACTTTGAGGTTCTTACTAAAACTTTGATAAAATAATAAATACGGTAAAAAACCACTAAACACTGGAAAAATACTGTGGAGACAAAAAAAAATTTGGCATTATTTTTATGGGCTAAGCTTTCCATTGACGTCCGTCGAGTTGGGGGTTGATATTTTTTTTACAGAAAGGTTACATTAATATAAGCACACACGTAAAGTTTCAACATGCGGAAACGCGTACTTTTTGAGAAAAAAATTATTGAAAATCAATTATTTTTATAATATTTACGTCAATCCTTACCACAGATTATATCGTATTACAGATATATCACGCCGTTGAATGTTCCGTTTTAAGTACGGTTAACTTGTCATATGTTGGGTAACATTTCATTTTATAAAAATTTACGTAAATAATTATATTTTGTATCCATTTTAATAGTTTTCATGCATGCATATATATTTCACAGTTTATATTTAATTAAATAACAATTATTTTCATTACGAGCTATTAAAATTAAAATGTGCAGTGTTTACGGTCTTTTCCCGGCTTGTGGAACGAAACGTAAAAAGGACGCTATTTTGTGTTGTCAGTGTCATCCTCAGTCACTGTCATCGTTTGTGTTCCTAGCAGTTGAGATCGTTTACGTACTCCTGTCGTGAAAACAACGTTTGACTACCATCATGTCGTCTCCGAAGCACCAAGTTTCGTGTTCTGCTGTGCCGTCTGAAGAATTCAGTGTAGTGCAAGTGTTAGACTCTAATGAGCCACTTGTTGCGAGCTCCTCTTCAGGCCTCCCGTGTGGTGAAGTCCCGTCTGTAGAATTGAGTGTAGTGAAAGTGTTGGACTCTGATGAGCCACTTGTCGCGAGCTCTTCTGCAGGCGCCCCCTGTGTGCAAGTGTTGGACTCTAGTGAGCCACTTGTGCCCATGACTGTGCTATCGAAATCAATAGCTGGTAGTTCCCGCGCCACTGTTCCCAGTACTGTGTCGGTACTGCCGCCTGCGTCTCCAACGTCGTCTGAGAGCAGCGTGGCTGATGCGGAACCTCAAGCTCCTGGTTCGTCTGGCCGAAGAGTCCACTATTATGCCGAGGAAATAAGGTTGGTTCACTGCTAAACACTAATTTAATATTCAAAAAGTACCCAGAACCGAATCAGAGCACCCCACTATCCACGTGGTCTTGTCTGCCCTACCCCTAGAGTGTATATAAGAGCCCGGAGGCGCGGAGGGAGAGCAGTGCCCGCCCGCCGTAGGGAAGCGCAGGCACCGAGATCGCCGTAGCGGCTGAGGCTGGTCGCCGAAGGCGACCAAAAAGCCGAAGCTGCGAAGGCGAGCCCAGGTGCCTGTGCTTCCCTACGCTAGGGCGGAGGCACTGCTCATCCCGCAGCGCCGGAGCTGCCACGGAGCGCCGGAGCACAACTTCCCGGCTTCTTACCCCCCTAGTCTCCAAAATTAACGAAATGTACTCGATACCAAGTAGTATTGATACTTTTGATACGATACTTGGTATCGAGTACGTATCGATACTTTCAAAATATTCGGAACCCTACACTAATTTACGTTTGACATCAATGATTTGTCAATTTCATTTTGTAATTGGTGTAATTGCGTGTTATTTGCCAATTTGTATGAAAAGTTTAAAAAAAATATCTCATGAACCGTAAGTTTCCGCAACCTAAAACTTTGCAAAACGCTTTCTTTTAGTGAGTACTATCTACAATCCATATTGGAAAGTTTAACCCTTCTCCCTCCCCCAAACCACCCTTCACCCCCTAATTCAGGCGACCGAATTGTAAACCTTACCCGTGGTTTCTTATACAGCACATATGTAAACTTCACAGAAAAACCTGACGAGTAAAGCAGTAATTAGATTTCTAATAGGAATATTTTTGTTTGTTTTAGGTGCCACTGGAACATGTATAAAATCATAACCCGGCTCAACACCCCAGCTCAGTGCATTGCATTTGCTGAAGAGCATAGGCTCCTTCCAACAGAAAAAATGTGCTCATATCATAGGAGACCTATGGCATTAAGCTCCAGCAGTAAGACTGGTCAGCTTGGCATATTTCGATGCAGGAAGAGTAACTGTCGCTCTAAGGCAGTTAGTCGGGCAGCGGGAACATGGTTCGAGAATGCGCGGCTGTCCATTGAGTTACAATTTTTACTGATGTATATGTTTAGCCAAAAATATAGTTATCATCAAGTTAAATTAGAGACAGCCCGTGAAGATAAAGAAACAATTTTATCAACAAGGACAATAACTGACTGGTTTTCTTACTGCCGAGAGACAGTAGTAGTTTATGAATTGGAGCACCAAGAAGTTAACGGCAAGATTGGTGGTCCAGGCAAAATCGTGCAAATAGACGAATCAAAATTTGGAAAACGAAAGTACAACAGAGGGAGACATATTGAAGGCCATTGGGTGCTGGGCATGATAGAAAATGGGAAAGATGATTTGAGATTAGAAGTGTGTCCCGATAATGATAGATCTGCGGAAATGTTGGTGCCACTAATACAAAAGCATGTGGAGGTAGGCACTGAAATCCATACCGATTTTTGGAGAGCCTACGATTGCCTACCTCAATATGGATATATACATAAGAGAGTTAATCACAGCGATCCTATAAATAAATTTGTGGCACCAGATGGGACACACACACAACGAATAGAAAGCCACTGGCGAAATTTAAAAGTGATGTTCGGTAGAGAAAGTTATAAAACAAACTTTACCGACTGGCTAATTGAATATTCTTGGCGAAGAAAAATAAAAATAGCACATAAAGATGTTTTCATAGAATTAATAAAAGCAATACAATATGTATATAAAATTGATTAATAAATTATGAATTTTATTTGATTTATTTTAAAAGTAAGTAAATAAAATAGGTTAGGTTTAACTTATGTCGAAGAACCGAATTGGTTGACCCCGACTCCACTTGGTACAAGTCTGTCCTACCCCTAGAGTGTTATTATAGAGCCGGAGGCGCGTAGGGAGAGCAGCCTCGGCCTGCTGTAACAAATCGTAGGCATCGGACGAGCCGGAGCGGCTGAGGCTGGTCGCCGAAGACGACCAACAAGCCGAAGCTGCGAAGGCGAGGGTGGATGCCTGCGATTTGTTATGCAAAGGCGAAGAGGCTGCTCTTCCCACAGCACCGTAGACATTGCAGTCTCAAAATAGACACAGAAATCCCTCTCAATCAGTCCCCCTATTTTTTTTTCTGATGAAAGGGGTTCCCCCTTCCGTAGGGGGGAACCCCCCTCCCCCAAGGTGTCCTCCTGGTTTTTTACACTTAATATTAATCCATAAAATGAGGAAAATTTTCTCAGAATTAAAAATGAAAAAACTCGAAAAGGGGGGGGCTCCGCAACTTTTCCTTTTAAGGGGGGGTATTAAACCTCCCCCCTCCCTCCCCCACCCCCCTCAATTCGATGGACGTCAATGGAAAGTCGTACCTTTTTATGTTCAGAAAGTATTATTACAAAAATAAACTAGCAACAAAAAATTCAGCTCTCTTAGAAAAAAGTTATTGCAGGTCTAATTAAAGGTAGTTCAAAAATAATGTAATTTTTCTGACTTTAGATGGGGTTCGCAAATTGATCGCGTACATCGTGACAAGATAACATTGATTACGCCATTATGCATCTCAAAATTCCTATTAAAATCTTAATAATTATAATACATAAGCGGTGTTTAAGAATCAAGTAACCGAAATATATCATATTAATTTAAATAAACTTCGAGAAACATAGAAAATGGAGTTATTATTCAACGGCTCAACAATCTTCTTACGTTACTCATCGCATTTGCTTAGAATGTCGAATTTCATAAGACCTTCGTAATGGAGTCAAGTAGAAATCTAAAATTATACAGTTACCTGTCTATCAATTGATCCTCTGTCCCAGGCAAAGGATGAACCACAAAATGCATTGAAGACATTTTTGTTAGACGTTTTGTCTTCTTTTTAATAGTTTTGCAATGTACACTTCAACATTAAAATAGTCCACCACAATGATATATGAACAAAAGAACACCATCTAAAAACTTCCTACAACCACCATATTTTATTTTATTGCTTATGTTTCCACTCGTTAGATATCGTTTTTCGTTCTCAAATACATGTGAGTCGATACATGACGAAAAAAGAAGGAAAATATCAACATGGCTTCTATGGCGGAAATGTTGGCAGTCATGACATTTTAAAGTAATTTCCAGATGGGCTTGTGGAAAAAAAAAAAGATTTATCGATATATCAATATTTCTGTTACATATACCGATACGTTATGGCGATATCTTTTACTTCGATATAAAATATTAAGTATCGGAAATATATCAAACACGATGTTTTCAGTAGCAATATCGCAGACTAAAACCACTTAAAACAAAAAGGTATTTATGATTGGTTTTTAAAAGTAGGCGAGAAATGTTAATTTCTATTCATATAAATGCATTATAACTTTTATAAATATTTTAAGTATATTTTTTTAATTTGTACCTAAATTTCCATAACGCTATCCACCATATTTGATTCTGTCGTGACATTACTTCAATAATGAAAAATTAATTATTAAACTAATATTAATTAATATAATTAATAAACAAACTATTTAATTATTCTCCTATATTTTTTGCCGTTTAATAAAAGCATGCCGAAGTTTCTTTGGAGTGAACTTGCGTTTCCTATCTACCTGCAATTGGATCTGATTGAAGTGCAATGCAGATTTTTCGAATCAATTAAAATTTTGGGCTGACAGATGCTAATTCATCAGAGTCCTTTCCGAAATAGCATTTATAATATAAGTATCTGGTACCTAAATTCATCCTCAGTTTCATCAGCGAGAGTGACATCAGCTATTAATCTTAGCATACCTAACAACACAAACCGACTTAGCAGAGCCCATTAAATTGAGTTTTTCTTTTGGATAATTAGTTGGTTTACATTTAATTGTATCTTCTATTAAGTTCGATTAAAAAGCATTTTATTTTTATCGATGTTTTATAAATTTACGATATTTTCATTACTGTCACATGATAATATGATGATGAAGAAATGTTTCTAGTTTGTTATTTATGTTCAGGATTGATGAAGGTAATACTGACAGATTTTTTGAACTAGACTACTAAAAACAAACGCAATAAAATTTATAAAGTACAAATACTTTCAAAGTATTTCAACGGTACATCGATATTTTTCCAATATATAGAAATCGGTATAAGTATTTTCTTAAAATATCGATAGGATATAATATATGGATATTTTTTGCACTTCCTTCACCCCTACTTCCAGAAAGGCCAATATTCAGGACACGAAAATTCGTGTAATAGCTCCCCTACAGTCTACACGATGGGCCAACTATAAAAAAAGTACTCTGTGGGGCCAACGCTGGCCCAGCGAGATGGCCATACGATGGTTGAAATGCGTCTACACGATGGTGACATTCAGTTGTGATCGAAACGTTTTTCGAGATGGACGTGGAAGAATTAGCCGCTGCGGCTATATATTCATACATGACATTTTTTTATTGTCTTTTTTTAATGTGCACAAGAATAGAGTTATCAAAAAGAAATGGCGTAGAAAATGGAATGGAAAATTGAAAATTATCTTATATCCATTGCAATAGAACTAAATATGTCCTGAGTCAATTTAGTTTTCTTTAAACAAAAATTAAATAATTATAACTAATTATTAATAATTTAATAAATAATTTTGAATTAATTATTAAAAATAAATAAATAAAAATAATATATGTAGGTATATGTTCCTATTTTAGTAGCTCTATGAATAAAATTTTATAACTTTATTAAGTGGCCACATATTCGTCATTTTTAATTCGATAATTAATAAACAAAGCACGAAAGTCCACACGGAGCTGTCGAGCGCGCACAACTGTGGAATGGGTCACGTGTAGATGCGTACCACCATCGCTGGCCCACTGAACGGTGGAAAAACCGACACCATCGCCATCCACAAGACCATCGTATAAATATTCACCAAGCTGAGAAGCTCAGGAGATACACACTGCTTTCTTCGTGTAATAAGCGTCAATAGAGGAATGCCAGTGACACGATGAGTTATACAGTTCATTGCTAGTTGCAGTTCCTCAAGCGTAGTGTACCACTGCTCTGGTTCGTAGTTTTTAATCATCACCAATGCATTTTTGAGAGTTGCAATGACCCTTTCTACCTGACCATTCGCTCGGCTAACTCCTGGCGCTATGACGTAAATATTTATTCCAGCGTGGTCGCAATAGTCTTTGAACTCGCCAAGGCACTCTCTTCCTCCATCGACTATTACTTGAATCGGTGTACCGAATAGATGCACGGTGCGTTTCAGAGGAGCTCATGTACTGTGTGGGGTTTTGTTGCTTTAGATGTAGAGCAGAACGTACTTTGAAAAAGCGTCAATGGTGACTACGACGTACTGCTGGTCATCTGGAGTGCCCAGCTTTCCAGTTACATCCATATGAATAACTTGAAAAGCAGCCTTTGGTTTTTGTATTGGGTGTAATTGGGCTTGGATAGCACTAGATCTTCCTTTGGATGTTCGGCATATAACACAATTGTCTACAAATCTTCGAATAGTAGAACTCCTTTGTCAAACCAATAAGTTTCTCTGATTTTCTGTAATGTCTTTTCCCAGCTGGGATGTTTCAGTGCGGTGTGAAAAGAGTTGATAATACTCCATTGGAAGGATTTGGGGACAACTGTGCTAAGTTGCTGACCAAAAACAGGATCGTTTACTTGCTTTTTCTAGAAGTTATCCTCCAAGACATAGTCCTCTACTGGGTTATTTTCACTAAGGCTGTCGATTATAGGTCCGCAGTTCGTCATCGCGTCGTTGTTCAATTGTAAGCCAGTTCAAGTCTCTTGTTATAATATTGACTGCATACTCAGTCGGGTTCCTGCTGAAAAAGTCAGCATGTTGGAGGCGTTCACTCTTGCGGTACTCTACCTAAAAGTCGTAGTTTTGTAAGAATGCCCACCAACGATGAATCCTTGGTAAAAGGTCCTTCTTGTGCTTGGACGCTTTCAGTGCATTGCAGTCTGTTATCACAGTGAACTTTCGTCCATACAAGTACTGGCGAAAGTGTTTTATAGTGCGTACCACTGCTAACGTTTCCAACTCATAGGAATGGTAGCGGCTTTCCACTTCAGTAGTCCTCATGATCATAAAAGCAACCGCATGTTGACGTTCGTCAATCACCTGCACCAGTACTGCACCATATCCAAGACTACTAGAATCCGTATATAGTTAGTTAGTAGTATGGATGCTTCCTCATGGAATAATGTCAGTACCGGTGCGGACGTTAAGCATTCGATGATTGTGTTACGTGCCTTCTTGTGGATGTCTGTCCATGTCCATTTAGCACCTTGTTTTGTTAGTTCATACAACGGTAGCATTATGAGTGAAAAGTTAGGGATATATTTCGTGAAGTATCCTGCCAGCCCATTGAACTGTCTCACCTGCTTGACCGTCTTAGGTACTGGAGCTTTCACAAGAGCTTCCACTTTACGTGGGCTTGGTCGTACTTGTCCATCAGAAACTACATTTCCGAGGTATTCGATGGATCTTTTAAAGAAACTGCACTTCTCAGCGTTGATAGAAAATCCGGCATCTTGTAGAGCTATGAGAATCCGCTCTAGGTGTGATATTCCTTCTGAGAAATCTGCGCATTTACTCAACACATCATCCACATAAACCTGTGCAGCTGTTCCCAGCAACGACGTTAGAGCTCTGTTGATGCATCTCTGGTAAACAGAACAAGCATTACTCAAACCAAATGGCACGGTGAGGTATTCATATAGCCCATCTGGTTTGACGAAGGGGGTCTTCTCTTTCGAGGTCTCACCGGTAGGAATTTGGTGAAAACCAGCTGCCATATCGAGGCTTGTGTAGAAACGGCCATTTGCTAGCTGGTCAATCTGATCGAAAATCAACGGAAGTGGATAATGATCGCGTAGAGTATTTGAGTTAAATTCTCAAAAGTCGACACAGAGCCGATCATCACCATTCTTCTTCTTAACTAAGATGATAGGACTTGAGTAAGGTGATTTGCTTTCACGTATGATATTATGTTCCATTAACTCTTGAATTGAAGAATATGGTCTTCTTTCGACGAATTTATCTCGATTTTTCAGTCTGATCTCCAACTCACCGGTATTGATCCGAGTTTTAGGATATCCATGAATAAATAAATGCTTGTATTTATTCAGAAGTCAACGTAGTTGTGCGATTTCGTCTTCGCTGGTCAAATCACAGTCCAAATTATCGAAAACAGGAGATTTTGTACTCACATGATTGACAAGTTGGTTATGAACTAACTTAGTTCCGTTGGGTGTAATTATCATATTCAGATTGGAATCATGAATCAGGTTCATACCCACTAGGACATCTGTTGACATTTCATAGTCAGGTAACACGTAAAACTCCAGCTCAATACTGATGGTATCTATAACGCATATGGTCGTAAGCTTAGCTGGAAATTGTCCAATCCCTTTCAAATAGTTGACGGCTGCCTTTGACCAGGTAGAACTATAGCAACTGATTCTCGCATGATTGAGCATTCTGCCTCACTATCGAACACAGCCTGCAATATCATTTCCCCTATTTTGATGGAGATAGGAGCCAGCTTACTGCCTGCCACATAGTTAACGTTTGAAGTCAACGAACGTTTCCGTTGAAAGCAAATTTCATAAGTGTGGCCCGGTTTCTTGCAATGGGTACAGGTAGGTACAGTTTGTGCTTTAGTGTCCTTGTTTTCAGCTTCGGGCTTATACTCCAAAGGTTTAAATCTGCAGTCATTGGTTGAGTGGTTTGTCTTCTTGCATATACGACAGCTTGATGTTGATTGTTGACTGTCTGCAAATCGTGAACGTTTGTTAGGTATTGTGGGACTTGGGTTTACATGAGAGCGTTTCTTCCGTATAGATGTTGCCACTGAAATCAATTTAGGCAACGTGGTTGCTCTAGAGTTCAGTAATTCGATGCGTAAACGCTCGTCATTAACACACCCAATCACTGCCTCCACAGCATGCTCATCTCCCAGCTTGTCCTTGGTGACCCTTCTCCATAGGACCCATACTCGTGATAAGAACTCTGCAATGTCCTTTGAAGAATCGTAAACATGTTCCCTAAACATAATGATGTCTCGGGAGTATCTGTTCTTAGGTTCAAATGTGGTGATGATGTTCTTCCGCCACTCTTTCCATGTACTAGAGGTCACCAAACCATGAAGGTATCAAACCATGAAGGTTAGCATTTGTCAAGCGTGCACGTTCCTCGAATGGTCTGTATGTCTAAAGTAAGATCCGCATAGATGCTTGTAGCGTATATGTGCGGCTCTTACTTTGGACCTTACCAGACAAAGCAATGAACATGTGCGATGTGAGAGAGAGCAAAATCTTTTTACCGTGTGTCCTATCACACATACGCTCTCGCCGAAGAAAGAAAAATCAAGGCGGTCCTCCGCGGAGTTCCTTATGAACTCGCAAACGAGGACATTCTGGAAGGCCTTAAGTCCCAAGGCTTCCCCATAGAGGCTGTGCACAAGATGCACAGCAGCAGGGGCGAGAGATTTAACCTCGCCCTCCTCGTTCTTACCAATGTGCCGGAGGCGAAGGCCATCTTCCGCGAATTCAAATTCAAATTCATTTATTTGCCAGAATGTATGTGTACAATAAAGTATGGTCTTAAATTATGAATAATGGTCCATTTACATTCTACCATTTTATATGGTGTGCAAATATTTAATTAGTATACATGCAAAAAAAAATTTACAAGTGGGAATTAAATTAAAATGTCACGTTGTTTAATGGTTGTTCTTAATTGTTAATGTCCATACTTTCATTTTGTTTGTAATTACGAGTAATTAGTATATCAATATTACTGACTTCGGATTTATTTTCCACTAAAAGATATAAATTCGTTTAGATCGTAAAAACATTTTTCTTTTAACCATTGTATTAACTTTTTTTTAAACGTGGTTAAAGATAACTCTTTAAAGTCGTTGGGTATTTTGTTATACACCTTTATAGCATTTACGTAAGAGTTCCTTTCATACAATTTGAGCCTGCATTGAGGTAAGTATAATTTATGTTTATTTCTAGGAGCTACATTTCGTTCAGTTACAACTTTTTGCCTTTCAAAGTGTTCAGGATGCTGTTTTACAAATATGCATATTTCTTTAATGTACAAGCATGTTAATGTTAAGATATTGTACTTTTTAAACAAGGGCTTACAACTATCCGTATACCCTGTTCCATAGATTGCACGCACACATTTTTTTTTTGTACTCTAAATACTTTTATTATATCTACTGAATTGCCCCACAATAAAAGACCATATTTTAAGTACTGACGAAACATATCCATGATATGCACATAGAGCAGCATCAGTTGATACCGTGACTCGTAATCTCTTTATTGCGTAGACAAATCTGTCGAGTTTGTCACAAACGTAATCGACATGTGTTTTCCAGTCGCATTTTTGATCCAACATTATATCCAGAAATTTAGTACTTGCTACTTGTTCGATGATCTTATCATTATATTTAATATTAATATTCAATAGTTTTCTCTGGTATGTCTGAAATTGGATCATTTTAGTTTTTTCCATATTAATCTGTAAATTATTACAATAAAGCCAGTTTATTATGTTTTTGATTGCTTTATTTATCTCTGTTTTATATGTATCTGCATTTTCGCATTTCACGATAAGTTTTGTGTCATCAGCAAACAAGATTGTGTTATGGCGAGTGATATTGACACTGCCTTGTGGCACGCCAAAGTCATTTATCTGATTTTCGCTTCTGTGAAACACTTTTTTGTCTTTATTGACTTTAGATATTTCCACACATTGTTGTCTCTCACATAAATAGTTTGTCAACCAGTCGTTAGCTTTACCTCTTATCCCATATTTTTCTAGTTTGTGTAAGAGCAATTTATGGTCCATGAAATCGAACGTCTTGCTCATGTCCAGGAAGATTGCCGCAACTGGAAGGCCATCATTTATGGCCTGGGTGACAATTTTAATCAAATTAAAACATGCCAACGAGGTTGTACTATTCTGTTTAAATTCAATTTGCCTCTTTAAGTAAACGATGACTTGTCGTGAATTCTTGAAGCCTTCTCAGCATAATCTTCTCGAATATTTTTGACAATATGGGTATCCGCGTGACCGGCCTATAATTATTCATTTCGTATTTTTCGCCTTTCTTAAAAAGTGGCTTAACGATTGTTTTTTCCAATATACTTGCGAAGTACGCACTGTGTGCGGCTTGTCGCGTGTAAAGGTCGAAGCCCCACACCAGCGCGGTTACCCAGCGCAGTGCCACCACTGCCAACACTATGGGCACGCGGCAGCCAACTGCTCAGCCCCACCCAGGTGCGTTAAGTGCCTAGAACCCCATCAGTCGAAAGAGTGTCCTCGGCCCAAAAACGCCGAATCTCCACCCGCATGTGTCCTATGCGGACAAACAGGCCACCCGGCCAACTTTAGAGGCTGCCCTCGCGCTCCTCGCCCACTTCTGAGCCACAAAGCTCCACCCCAGGTCAATGACCGAAATTTCCCGGCTCTTGGAAGCCGCATGCTCCGCCAGGCCCAGCCCATTCCACAGCCCCCTCAGGGCTCCATCCAACTCCCACCTCCAAAACCTGCACCAACTGGAAGGGCTTCAGGAAGTCTCTAGCCTCGGCTATAGACTCTCCTGACCCTCCCATAACCCTTTCTTCCGACGTCCTCGACAGTACGGAGAAAATAGACACCGCGGTCGAAAATCTCACCTCACTTGTAACATCCTCTCTTAAAGAGAATGAAAAGGTTGTCCCGGTTGCTAAAACTAGTCTTCCTCTAGATAATAATAATAATAATAATAATAATAAGCCCCCTAAACAACCACACGTCCTGATTGACCATCTAATCACGTAGGGGGCGGACACACGAATGAGAAATTACCGGCGTGGCTAACGTGGCTCTGGAAACCCATAAATAAAATGGAGACTCGTTCTAAAAGTAAACGTATAGGGCCGCTGCCCGGGGGCGATCGCCGGGGTGCACCTGGAGCTGACGCTGGGTGTCACAGCATGCGATCCGTCAGCGGTAAGGAGTTGAACAGGTGGGCTCCCATCCACAAAGATACTACAGCCGAACTCATTGACGATGGTGACAGACTGACGGACAGGACAGACACCCCTGTAGATCCATATAGTCCAAGCACAGTATCATACACACTCTCGAGGCCAACATCACCATCCATACCATCGTCACCAACACCTCCATCACCCCCTATTACTAGTTCAAATACATTTCCACCTATTCCAACCTTGAGTGATGCGCGGGAGGTATCTACCTTCTTACCCGCGTCCACCAAGGCTGGAAAAACAAGAGTTCGAATGAAATGGAGTAAAGAAGTAAATCTATTTATCATGAGAACTTATCTATACATTACTAAATTAGAGACCGATATGACCACGTACAGACAACAATTACACGCACATTTCACTCGACAATATCCAGAAATTACTGTTTCAAAACAAAGAATCTCAGACCAAAGAAGAACCATAGTTAGGAATAAACTTCTATCCCAAGAAGTTATAGATCAATTAAAAGAAGAAGTACGAACACAATTAATTCAAGAAGAAGCGACTAACAGCTATGTAGAAACTAATATCACACAAAACACAAGTGAAAATGATCGCCAAGTACAACCACAATTGCTTAGTCAATCACAACTCATTTATACACAATCTCAGTCATGCGACCATTCACAAATCTGCACACAAATATCACACACATCCACACAAACCGAAACCGTAATCCTAACACTAGAAAATGATATTGAGACCATAGTTGTCCCCGATCAACACTTAACAACAGATACATATATTCAAGAAATCAATGAGAAATTTAGAACAACAATAACGTTATACTCTGGGATGGATCCCGCAGCGCGACCAAGATTACCCAAACTTAAGTACACACCTAACCTGTTTCGACTGGTTAATTTATTTAATGAAACTATACTCACACAATATATATCTGATGACACACAACTTATAGACATACATTTACTTATATACTGCACAGCGGTCGTAATATCCGAAGAATTGAACTTTAAAATCACAGACAATGCAAGAACTACAAGAACAAGACAAAATACAGAACCAGCATGGCAACAGAGACTAGAAAAAGACATTGAAAAATTAAGAGCAAACATAGGTAGACTCGCTCAGTATATTAACGGTTGTAGATCTAATAAACTAGTCAAAAAAGTAGAGGTCATATTTAGGAATAATGCTACGCATACCGGATACGAAGAGAGTAACACAAGACCTGAAGAATTTTTAGACACGTTAAAACAAAAGTTAGCACTTAAAGTTCATAGGCTCAAAAGGTATAAAAAAGCACAACAGCGCAAAAAAGATAATGTCACATTTGCCACAAACGAAAAATTGTTTTATAGAAACTTACACAAACCACAAACAGACACAATCGATGAACGTAACACACGTACACCTAACCTACCTACAAAAGAACAACTAGAAGCATATTGGGCGAGTATTTGGGAAGAGCAAAAACAACATAATGACAAAGCATCTTGGATAATTGAAGAGGAAGCAAAATGGAGAGATATTGACGAATTGGAATTCGAAGAGGTAACAGAGTTAGACATAACACTCATTACAGCTAGGTTACATAATTGGAAATCGCCTGGTATAGACAAAATTCATAATTTTTGGTACAAAAAATTAACATCTCTACACAAACCATTAGCAAGAAGTTTAACAGATATAATAACAGGACAACAGAACACTCCCGAATTTATTGCAACAGGAATTACTTATATGCTACCTAAAACAGAAAATTCACCTCAGCCTTCCCAATACAGACCAATTACACGCCTACCCACAATTTACAAAATATTGACATCTGCAATCACAAAAAAAAATCAGTCGCACATTGAACACCACAATATAATAGCAGAAGAACAGAAGGGATGTAGACAGGACCACATGGGATGTAAAGAACAGCTGATAATTGATTCCACTATTCACAAACATGCCACCTCTAAAAACAGAAATTTACATTGCACCTATATTGATTATAAAAAAGCGTTTGACAGTGTTCCTCATTCATGGTTATTAAAAATATTAGAAATTTATAGAATAAACCCGAAAATAATCGATTTCTTACGCCGAATAATGTTACAATGGAAAACAACACTACAAATAAATTGTAACCAAAATACTGTCTAATGTCTAATGTCTATGAGTACTAAAGGTAGAATACCCTGGCAAATAAGGTAAATTAGTAACATGTGAGAGCCAGCATTCAGAGAGAATTATAATATCACAAGTTAATTCTATTCTTCTCAATAAAACATTAAAATTATTATAATTTTTGTTTATACTCCTTATGTTTTGTTGTAAAATTTTTAGGTATAAATTAGGGTGTAGTATTACATTTTTGCAATGTTCAGGTTCGCATACTTCAAGTTTCGTTATTTCATAGTCATCTATAGTATTAATAACATTTAAGTCTTCCATCGATCACAGTAAATAAAATTAGGTTACTGATAAAAGGTTTCACAAATAAGTTTTTTAATATTTTATAAAATACCATTTTTAGTTTTATATATGAAGAGTTTTCATGTCCTTTTTTATGTGTACGTAAATACGTCTTTATTATTTTAATAATTGTTGAAATTTGATGAAGTCTTAGAAAGTTGGTTACATTAATAGTTGTGATTACAGTACTTAAGAAAGGTATGTTTTGAGATTGTGTACGTGTAAGTACATAGAAAATACATTTTGTTAACGTTTTAGTAAGATTGAATGTGTATAACAGCATTTTTAGTCTATTGAATGAATTATAGTGTATAGTAAGTAAAGTAAATAAATAAATTATATACAGAAATATAAGTGTGTATGAGATAGCTATGATACAAATTCTTATGTTGTATTTATGTTCTTGAGGTCTTGCTCGTTTTTTATACGAAATAGTGCTTCGCCTTCTTTCTTTCGTAGATATATGGTACCTGGCGAGGCCCAACAAAACTTGTACTCGTTTTTAGCAGCAAAATCTCTTGCAAGAAAATGCAGGTGTTTCATTTTATGTGTTAAAAAGTCCGTGATAAATATTGGTGTACGCGGGCCTTCGAAGTTTAGGTGTTCTGTGCTGAGCCCTTTTCCATTGTTTTGCTTTTTAAACATTTTTAAGGAATTTAAAAGCTTGTTTTTTGTCATAACTGATGAAAAGTCTACTATGACTGAATTTTTGGACTTACTTTTCGTATAGATTTTTTGAATATTACGTATGTCTGTTTGCTCCAATTCAATTTTTAACACATTTGCAAGCGATGTTATCAAATTTTGCAGATCTTGGTCTGTTACTCTTTTTATACTTGGGATATTTCTTATTTCTATACATGACGCATGATTGTTTCTCTCAAATATTTCAATTTGATTTTCTAGATTTTCAATATAAATTTTGTCCAACTTTTTCTCTTGAAGTAAATTATCATATTTATCTTTTAAACTGTCATATTGATGAGACAAAAACTCGAGGGAGGACGAAATATGAGTGTTTTGGTCCTTAATTGTATTAATTGTTTCTCGTCCTGAGTCGACGTCCAGTTAGAAAACATACTTTCGAATTTTTGCATAAGAAACTCGATGTCATCTCCTTGCTTCCGCTTCTGAGGTCTCATAGTTATATTTTTGTTCCCTGATAAGAGATAGATATTAGTAACCTACTCAAAGCCAAAAAAGCAGCCCTCCGTAGAGCTGCACGCTATCCCACTCCCGAGTATAGACTCGCAGCCCACCGCCTTCAACGCAAACTCCGTTACCACCTCAAAGACTTCAGAGACCTCGAAAGGGGCAATCTCATGGAGAAAATCTCCCCCTCTCACACAGCGTACCACCAGATGGCGAGAGCTCTCCGGATAGACGCTATCACGCACACTCCCCCTCTGTCTCGTCCCGACGGCTCTATTGCCTTCGAGGACGAAAAAAAGGCTGAGTGCTTCGCCGACAGCGTCGCCGCTCAATGCTCTCCCAGCTCACAACCCACTGACCCCCTACATATCCAACTAGTGGAGGACGAAGTCCGTCGCCGGAACTCGCCCCCCACCGCCTCTGACCCTGTGTCCAAAGATGAGATTTCATCTACTATCAAAGGACTTAAGCCCAAAAAAGCACCGGGTACGGATGGCATCTCCAACCAAGCCATCAAACACTTTCCGGAGCAGGGGATCGCCTTATTGGCCATAATCTTCAACGCTTGCTTCAAATTCAGCTACTTTCCTACCTCTTGGAAAGAGGCAACAGTCATTGGCATTCCCAAGCCAGGCAAACCTCACCACCTCCTCTCCAATCACCATCCCATCAGCCTCCTCAAGGCCATGGGCAAACTTTTCGAACGAGTTATTCTCGTGCGCATGAGGCGCCATTTGTTACCGACAGACGGCGACCCTCTTGACATCCTTCAACAATCCGGGTTTCGTGCAAAACACTCGTGCCCCCAGCAAGTTCACCGCATAGTGGAATATATCCTCAGCGGTTTTTTTTCTCGTCGTCAAAATACCATCGCGGTTTTTTCGACATTGCCAAGGCATTCGACAGAGTCTGGCATGAGGGCCTTATCTACAAATTGTACGACTTAGGCCTCCCTGACCGCCTCGTCCGCCTTGTAGCCTCCTATTTGAAGGATCGTACCGTTCGTTTTAGACACGAAGGCACGCTATCCTCTACTCGTCAAATCAAAGCCGGTGTCCCTCAAAGCTCTGTTCTTGCCCCCCTCCTATATATACTATTCACCAACGACATCCCTATCCCGTCGAATGGTTTTAAACTAGCCCTCTTCGCAGATGACACAGCCCTTTACTCTAAAGGCAACTCACTGCCACAGATTCGGAACAAGATCCAAAAGTCAGTTAACGAATTAGGAGCTTGGTTCCAAAAATGGCGTATCGACGTAAAGCCGGAGAAGGGCTCCACCGTTTGTTTCGAATATAAACGACGCTGTCTCACCGCCACTCCGCCAATCAGGATATTAGGAACCCCTGTCCCATGGCAAACAAAAGCCAAATACTTAGGCGTCACCCTTGATGCATGGCTCACTTTCGAGCCCCATATCAAGAAGGTAACTCGCACCGCACCATTTTACATGGGTAGGCCCAACAGCATGTTGGGCAGACACAGTAAAATGTCTCTCCGCAACAAGCGAACCCTATATAAGGTCTGCATATGACCTGTCATGACCTACGAAATTTATAAATGAACTTGAAATAATTCAAAATCTATTCTGTCGCAGGGCCACTAACTCACCCTATTATGTCCGTAATGCCGACCTACACCGAGACTTAGAGCTCCCAACAATCCAGCAGTTCCTTAAATCACTCTCTGTGAGATTTTTCAAAGCCTCAGAGTCCCACCCAAATCATCTCATTCGTGAGACAGCTGCCTATGCAGCCCCTATCCACACTCGCTATAGTGTGTGCAGACCAAGAAACTCTCTCTCGGACCCCCCAACAAGCTTTCGGCTGACCTGAACTGCCCCCTGGCGGCTCAGGCCGAGCCTACATAACACTCCCCTTAATCTGCCTTAGTTAGGCACACTTCTAAGCGGCTTTTCGCCGCTTGCGCCCTCCTTTCTGCCAAGGAGGGTCACTTCCGTATACGGCCTAGAGATCTCTAGTTAGACCGTTAAGCCAGTACCTAAAAGGTGGGGTTTAGTGGGTAAAAGTCTCCACATAACCACGCAGCCGGCTGCGTGGTACGCTATGCGCATTCCTCACCTCCCTCCCCCGCTTTCCGGAGGGTTGCCCATATTTGCTTCGGGCGCAAAAAAAAATGGACTATTTAAACGTTTAAAAAATATCGATGCATTTTTAACGTAATTTATAAATTATGTCCTGGATGCTGATTAATAAATATAAGAATGATTTTAGGTAATTAATAGCTAGTTCCAATTTCATGAACAGAAAGCTCAAAATTAGATAAAGAGGAAAGAAACTTAACCACAATTGTACCCCAAGGACCATTAGTACTTACATCAAATGGCACATAAATACTTAGCCGTCTCACAGAGATTCATTGTTATTATTATGCCACTTAGTTTAGCCGTCCCTGATGCAATTTCGGCTCTAAACCTATACGCACGTAGCATCCCACATTAGAGCTTTGCCTTTCTTCCAAAGAACGCTTTGGGTAATATTGTTACGAAGATCGTATCTGGATCACTTCTTACCATTTTTAGATTGTAGTCAAGTACTGGCTAAATTATGTATCAAAAAGGCTTACCATCTTTATATTGAACAAAACCATTGATACATTGAACACGTCAAAACGTTAAAAACATCATGATGCAAATGCATTCACACGTCACGTCACTATCTATAGCATAGATTTAGTACTAGATCTATGATCTATAGATCAAGTGTTTTGGTTTGATTCGGTTTGTTTCTAATAGGTACATCGTAGAGGGAGTTTCATTCTCTCTCTACGTAATACATACGTTATTATAGGTCACGCCACGAAAGATGAAATTAAATGGAAGTGCGCAGAAGTGAAAAATAGGTGTCGGCGCGTTGAGGTGTGAGGTACGGGGAAGCGAAACCACAGCAACGGGCGACGCGCTACTGCTACGTCATTTCTTTCTGCGTCCCGTCGCCCGCGCACCTTCTTGTGTCGTCTTGTGCACTATCGATATCGAAAGTGTTAGCGACTACCTATTAGAAAATTTTAAATTTTTGCGATTATTTTTGTACTTTTAAAAATATTGTATATAATATTTTCAAATAGTGTGCAAATATTTATTACTTTATAAATTATTTTGGGACTATTTAAAATAGCGTAATTCGTGGTATATTGTATAAAGTTGTAAATATTTTGTTATTTTCTACAAGATGATTTTTTTTGCAAATTATTCATGTAAAATATTCGACATAGTATAGTTTAAACAGCAATTACAAATACAGAAATACAAATACAAAATATTTTATTTTTTTAACTAAGTGTACATAAAATGCAGAATATTATTTATAAGCAGTTAAAACCAAACGATGACATATAAATATATCGTTCCGGTTTCGTGGAGACCTTTGACATTTTACATATTAAAATTTTCATTTTCTGCTATATTGTACATGCGCAGTGGACTCTATTTAATTTCATCTTTCGTGGAGCGAGCTATACTCTCTCTCGCACTGTCACTGTCATTGGCTGTTTCATTGGGCATGCGCTAAGCAAGGTGACGAGACGAATCAGAAGCATGTGCGAGAGAGACAGACTCTACCTAAACTCAGTCTCTCTCTCTACGCCGATCACGCTTTCTGCTCACACAGTGCTCCCTCCATGTAATGTATGCTCTAAGGCTATACTCTTATTACTTTGTGGTAATACATCGATTTCCAACCATCGCCAATACGGTTTATGCTTTATGGTTGATAAATAAAAATAATGTCAAAAATGGCGGCCAAGTCAAAGAAGCGGCTGTCTAAAATTGAAAATAAGTTATTAAAATTGGAAAAACTAGAAATTACTGATGTGCTTTGTTCAATTTGTCAGTCTATTCTTGTAGAACCTGTTACATTACCCTGTTATCATGACTTTTGCCTACGTTGTTTTAAGGGTAGCATAGAAAATAATTCTTTGTCTTGTCCCCTCTGTCGCTTGCGTATTGGATCTTGGTTAAGAACAGCAACAAAACAAAAGAATCTGGTTAATTTGCAACTTTGGGATTATATTAAAAACAAGTTCTCATATGAAATAGATAAAAAGTTAAAAGGGGATGATTTAAATTTACCAGAAGGTAGGTTTACTGAATACAAATAATCAGAAACGCCTGTATACAAATAAATATTAAATTGAAAGTAATAAGTAAAACAGAAATTAGATATGCCGACATCAAGAAGTGTGTTGGGACTGATTCAAAATGATCGGGTGAGAAATTGTGTGTTATGAGAAAAGTGTGGTTCGCAATATGTTACCAAGATCAAAAAAAGAAAGCTTCGATGTTTTTAGTTCAAGAGCCAGTAAGCGGTAGACTTACGGTGTTTCGATAAGCTTTACGTTTTTTTCAGTTATTCCCCTATACCTGAGGTACATGTAATGAGGACTTTAGTTTGACTGGTGGTCAATACAGTGATTTGGATATTTGTTGTTTTTATAACCTCTAATTATTATTAATTGCAATCAATATTAAACAATGGTATTTACTTTCAATTAATGTGACAATTTTTTTAAGTTATCTAACGACTGAATTGACGGCTCCGTGGCGCAGTAGCTTAGCAATGAGTTACAGCGCTACGGGCCGCGGGTTCGAATCCCGCACGGAACAAGTATTTGAATGGCCTACAAGTAATTGTTGCGGGTCTGGATGTTTGTCCTTGTGAAATTTATGTTTGTAAACTGCCCCCACGAGACAGGAGAAAATCCTAGTGTGGAGGTAACATTTATAAAAAAAAAAAGAATTAGAGTGCTACATATAGTATGTGTTTGTGGATGCCCCAGAAGTTTGTTGTCTGCCTGGATGATAGAACCACAATATACATCTACTATGAAAATTATACATGTCAAATCATATTATCAACACTATAAATTGTGGCATTATTTAAATAACATAAATGATTAATTAAAAATTGTGCTTTTCAAGGTATCTGCCATGACCTTGAAACCATCATAGGTGTCTGCCAATGTTATTTTTCTTTAATTTATATTGAATATTTCGAGATATCAAAATGGCAGACCTATTGCTATCAAATTTTATTGCGTTTTTTCGCACCTTTAACACCTGAGCATCTCTGTATCAACTGCCAGTCAAACTAAAGTGTCCCCATTTCATGTACCTCAGGTATAGGGGATTAATTGAAAAAAATGTGAAGCTTATTGAAATACCGTAAGTCTGCCGCTCACTGGCTCTTAAGCTTTTTTGACACATACAAAGAATAAATTTGGAAAGAGTGAGAAAGCAAATTATGTGAGTGGTTGAAGATGGGCCAAGTTCAGTTGGTACACCAAACCAAGGAGTATATACCAAGGAACATTAATATCCTACTTGGAGTAGTTCATAGTATTTTTTCAATAATTTTTGAAAATTTCATAATTAGAGAAGAGGAAGAGGAATAATGTTTTTTTTTTTTATATAGAAGAGGGAGCAAACGAGCATGCGGCTCACCTGATGGTAAGTGACTACCGCCGCCCATGATCAACCGCAACACCAGGGGAATTGCAGGTGCGTTGCCGGCCCTTTAGAAAGGAGTAAGCTCTTTTCTTGATGGTCCCCAGGTCGTATCGGTCCAGAAAAATCGCCGGTGGTAAACTATTCCACAGAGAGGTTGTACGTGGAAGAAAACTCCTTGTGAAACGTACAGTGGTGGACCGCCAAGCATCCAGATGGTGTGGATGGTATCGGGACGTTTGCCGTGTAGTGCGTTCACGAAATTTGGCGGCTGGGATTAATCCGAACAATTCCTCAGAGCACTCCCCGTGATAGATGCGATAAAATACGCAAAGAGATGCAACATCTCTTCGCAGCGCCAGTGAATCGAGCCGATCGGAAAGCACTCGGTCGTCGACGATTCGAGCCACTCTGCACTGGATGCGGTCAAGTGGAAGGACCTGGTACTAGGGAGCCCCAGCCCAGAGATGGGAACAGTATTCCATGTGCGGCCGAACCTGCGCCTTGTAAAGTTGCAGGCGGTGTGCCGGCATGAAATACTGTCCCGCTCTGCTGAGCGCGCCAAGCTTTTTAGAGGCCAATTTGGCCTTCCCTTCCAAGTGACCACGAAACTGCACGTCACTCGATATGTCGACGCCGAGGATTCCGATACTGGCTGAGGCAACAAGGGGAGTGCCTTGAAACTGAGGGGATACGACAAAGGGGTTCCTTTTAGCGGTTAACGCGCAAACTTGTGTCTTCTGGGGGTTAAACTGGACTAGATTTAGTCATCCCCAATCCGAGACTCTGTTCAGCAAAGACTCGACTTCAGACACAAGTTTGTCCCGGCACTCGGAGACGTTTTCCCGAGAAATATTGGCTCGGCCGGTGTAAAGAGCATCACCAGTGCTGTCATCTGCATAGCAATGAATGTTACGGGTATGCAACATATCATTGATATGCAGAAGAAACAGCGTTGGCGATAGCACGCAGCCCTGTGGAACACCAGCATTAATAGGCTTGCAATCGGAGCTTGCACCGTCTACAACGACCTTGATGCTCCGATCTGCAAGAAAGCTGGTGATCCAATCGCACAATTTCTCAGGAAGCCCATAGGAAGGGAGCTTCGAAAGAAGCGCTTTGTGCCAAACCCGATCGAAGGCCTTCGCAATGTCCAAACTAACGGCCAATGCCTCCCCCTTGAACTCTACTGCCTCCGCCCATCTGTGAGTGAGGTAGACCAGAATTTTCGTTTAAGGCAGGATTTGGCTGGGTCTCATCACAAGTAATGATTCAATTTAAAATCCCTTCATTTTTGTGTCTGTTGAGCAAAGTAACACAGCAGTCGACACATGTTTGCAAGTTCGATTTACTCAATTCATGAGGTACCCATCGTTCAAGTTTTTTTACTTTTCCTATTTGCTTCAAGTGGATTAATACAGTTTTATCACTTATCCCAAAGCCTGCAGCTATCTCTGAAGTGCTTTGTCATGAATCCGCTCACAATAGCCTTTAAGTCTTCATTTTCCACTTTGGTCTCCGGCCGTCCACGGGGTAGGTTCTGAAGATTGAAATTTCCAGAACAAAAACGTACCGTGCCTTCTTTTGCGACACCAGCGCCGTACACAAGATTAATCCTTCGAGCTGTTTCTGCAGCACTGGTGCCATGGTAGAACTCGTACTCGTAAATATACCAATATTTGATGTTTTCCATTGTGCGGTAATAAGCTACTCCAAAGAAAAAATAATGAGGAAAAAACAAATCAATGACTGTTTTCAAAACTCGAATGTACCAGCTAAATGAATTTATAAATTTTAATTTGGAATTCTTAACCGAAAAGGAGATATTTCAGATCAAAGTAGTCAGTACAACAAAACGCTAATTTCTTATGTAAGGACCCAATATTATGAATGTGAAAATGAGTGGTGTGTCAAGATTGTGGCAAAACGGACTATATTTTCTGCCTACCCTCTGGGTGACAGATGTGAGAGTTTGTTTGTTTTATGTTTTTAATTAAAACAAAAAAATGTGCCACTGAAATAATATTTTATTAACATTAGATATATTTGCATTGATTACAGAGAAACCATTACTTCGTTTAAGTGCACCTGGAGAAATTAGATTAGAATATGAGGCAGAACTAAAGAGATTGAGATCTGAAAGACTAAGACTTGAACAGAAACATTTAGCTGAAACAGAGCTCCTAATAAGGTATGTTTATTCATTATTATTGTTAATATAACACTAGTATCTTACACTGTGTGTTTTCTTTCTTTTTTTAACTTCCATTACAATTTGCATAAATTGAGTATTTTAACCAGGAAACTTCAGTTAGAAGAAGAAGAAGCCCACAAGAGATATTTAGAATGTGTAAAACAAGATGAAACATTTGCAAAACAATTACAGGAGAAACTTGTTGAAACTACTGCTTCACTGGTTACAAACAAGGAAAGTCCCAAAAATACTCACATTAAATCGCATCTCAAGACTAGAAGGATTGAGGCTTATTTATCTAAATTTCAAGCACCTATTAAAGAGTGAGTATCACTGCATTGTATTTGTGGTCTATTGATCTCGCACTTGCTTATTAATCTAGGTGAATTTCCAAAAGGTTTTGATCATTCACCAATGTCAGAGTGAAAGTGTTTATTAAGTAGAATAGCTCAGTGGATACAAATACTATGCCCATGTACAAAAGAAGATTATGATAATACAAGTATTTTATATTTCTTTAAATGATTTCCCCCTTTTTTTGTTTGAATTCCAATGATTATAAAATAATACAGAAGTCTGCAATTTGTGATCATATCTTAGATGGCCCCAACCATTACATTAGATTTAATAGACCACAAATCCTTGTGAAAGAACATTGATTCCTACCAAGGATGATATGTGAGGCTAAAAACATCCTAATTTCAATAGAGAAGGAGGCTGGGTACTACCACCTGCTTGGGACCCTGTAATTAATAAAATTAAAACTAAACCCAAATATACCACTGCAAGACTTCAAGACAGAGTAAGTTCATTCTGCATAGATTGGACCATAAACAATAATTAAAAAGCTGAAGGTACTCCGGGTTAACATTGACATGGGGACGTCAGTCACCTGAGTCCCCCGTGACCATGGGTGCACCCGAAACGTCGGGAATTAAAAACAAATGGATGGAGTGGATGTTGCAATCCTTAATGTTTAAAAGATGTCAAAGATCCGAAAGAGATAGTTTTAACAGCACCCTCTGCTATCCCTCAATTGCGTATACTGTCACCGTTATCATAATTCCAATACTACTACACTATTAAAAGCTCACCACCTGCAACGATAAGGTATTACGATAAATAGACTGCAATGATTGACAGCTAAATGACCCGCAAGTTAACCAGCTGAGTTTGCTTGACCCGTTTATACAATGCTGATGCAACAGCCCCCCACTTAAGTAGCAAGCAACCATGTCATGCTATAAGCGTGCAACCAAGCTCATGCGAGTGCGAATAAAAACTTTTTAACAAAAAAAATAAACCGCCGAAAAAACTAAAAAGCAAAAAATAATAAACCTTTTTCCTTTACCTTAATAACTAAGTTCTTAAACTAATGTAAGTATACCTAAGTAATTTAGAGTCGGCGCCAAAGAAGTAAAATTATTAATTACGTAAAGCGTGATTGAAGCACGACACGCCCCTTCGCCGGAAAATGCCGAGCTTTCACGAAGTTACACGTGAGGGCACACATCCTTGCGAGTTTTCATATGGAAGGCGTAATTTATGAAATGTTAATGTTATCGCTGAAGATTTCACTTTGCATTGTTAATTTGATTCGATTATTTCTTTAAATTTAAGGTAATTTATTGATCTTTGTTCATTGATTGCTTGGCGCTGACTCAAAATTACTTCTAGTTTAAGAACTTAGTTATAGAGGTTAATTAAAAACTCAAAATAATTACAAAAATATATACTTAGGTACATTTACATTATTAAGAACTTAGTTATTAAGGTAAAAGAAAAAGGGTTATTATTTTTTGCTTTTTAGTTTTCGGTGGTTTAATTTTTTTTGTTAAAAAGTTTTTATTTTATAATTTTTTGTGGCTATAATCTCCAAATTACTACATGCTTAATTTTTGATTATTTTTAAAATAGCCACTTACCTTACTTTAGCTAATAACTTATATAATCCTACTTTAATTTCTATTATTTGTTGAAAACTGTAATCGACCTCGGAAACAAAGTGTTTGCCAATGGGCAGGCATATGTGGCACTCAGTAGAGTAAAAACACTTGAGGGTATTGCTTTATCTGATTTAGAACCAAATAAGGTATTACACAAACCTCACGATCACGACAAACAACAAGCTTTTATCAGAAATGCAGATACTGAGAGGTCTACACACAAGAGACTGACGGGTCTAAAGCTCTTAATGTAATGTAATTATTATGTAATGCTGTAATACACAACTCAGCATTAAAATCTGTGAGTAAACAATAAATCACCCCTATTTTCTCACCCTTAGAGTAATTTTTTTTTCCAAATGTATATGAGACCAATTTTGAGGTATAAACCCTATCTATGAAAAAAGACTTATCAAAATCGGACTACTCTCTAATAAATCACCCCTATTTTCCTACCCTTAGGTAATTTTTTTCCAAATTTATATAGGACCAGTTTCGAGGTATACCCTATTCAATAAAAAAAAGATTCATCAAAATCTGTCTACTCTGTAATAAATCACCCCTATTTTCCCACCTTAAGGTAAAAACTTTTTTCCAAATTTATATGGGACCATTTTTTTACCAAAACCAATTTCAAATTACCCTATCCAATAAAAAAACAATTATCAAAATCGGACTACTCTGTAAAAAATATACAACATGTAACATAATTAATGCACTTTGAGAAAGTAGTTTCTTCAGAATCGTTTACTGAATCGATTCCTGTCATTTTTAATATAGGTAATTTTTTATCCCAAAAATAATTAAAACTACGTAAATTACAGTCACACTAAATCTGTAAAGTCAAAACAAACTGAAATGGACCGTAACTTAAGGCAATAAGACTTTTAAGAGTGTAGTTTTATTTGTATATTACTAATTCATGTCATTCAATAAAAATAAAGAAAAATGAACTTTATTTCAAGCACGTTAAAGTCTGCGTTCGTGGATTTGTACTGTGACCACACCATTCTTCCGGAATTAGCATAACTGATTTGATAAATAATCAAAGAAATTACCTTCCATAAAAATATTAGCTAGAATAATAAAAAGTCAAGACATCTATAATATACTCCTATATTTGCCTTTGAAACGAAAACGTGTCCAGCAATACGTCATAAAAACCCGTCCGTTACTTTATAATTTGGTATAAGTAGTAACATTTACCGCCAATGAAGATACTGTCTGGTAATTTCCCGTTCCATTTTCTCCATGCTAAATTAACGTGTCTTAAGTCGCAAGTAGTTAGTTGTAATTAGACATCGTCTAATGTATCAGTAAAGAATGCACAATGAGCCAGCCATAGCTCGAAGAACAGGCAACCTATAGAGAAGAAAGGTTTCCGAGTGGCAGCCTCCTGGTAAACAGAGCGCGGTGACCCCCCATTAAATGAAGATCAAACGACCAGAGAAAACGTGCAAGAAGTTGATGTATTTACCGAACTACGGAATTACTTAAAAGTAAAGTAAAGTAAAGTGTTTAAATATATTTGAAAATGTGTAAAAAAGGAAAGAATACAGTATGTGAGCATTATATCTATTATCACACTAGAAACCGAAAACTTTTATTGGAATTGCAACTTTTCAATGATGATGATACTGTGAACATCTGCGTAACAAATAAGCTTCACCTTAGTACCAACTAGTGACATCTGGTGATCATAAGGTAGCCCACATTGAAAATATTCATCCGTCGCCAGAGGCCTCGCAAAATTCATCTTGCCCACACCTAATTTAGGTCTTGATCAGTAGTTGTCCCTGTATTTAAGGGGATTTGCCTTAATTTTCACATGCTAAAGCTAAATGCAATGCTACCGTAAGTCGACGGCCTGGGTATTTTACGTTTGGCATAAACGAGATGACGAGGAGATGATATACCACCAACAATCGGAAACTATAAGATTTTATGGAATTTCTTATATTTTCCATCATACATTCACGGGACGATATGGGGTGATGAATTCTTATACGATGTCATCGCACGGCATACTTAAGTTGAGAGATAACTCTTAACTGGTATATTTCTTAAATATACCAATTATGAAACACACAGACTCGCGACACGGACGATGTCAAAGGTGCACGTCACTAGATATTTATTTAGTGCTACCCAGTTTTCCCAACAATCTGGGATATCAACGGCGAATCTTTAACCCTTCATTTTTAATCAATTACAGAAGTCCAATATTAACTGATGATAATAAAAGTAATGAAGGCACCACTCCCAAAATTGCCACAGTAAAATCCAGCAGTAGGCCATCTCCAGAAATAATTCCTAACTATGGCAAGTTACTCAAGAATTTCTTAGACAAGAAAATTAAAAACGGAGTTGGTGTTTGGAATAAAGAAAATGGTGAAAATTGCACAAAGGTATTATTTTTATTTTATACACAGCATTTAATACAATGTGCTTGTTCTATGTAAAATTGCCGCCGTATACGTTAAAATAGTAAAACTGTCATCTAATCTCTAGTTTTACTCAATACTTTTTAAACTGCAATAACCGAATGATCTTTTTCGATAAAAAAAAATAATAATTGGTTGGTTTATAATTAATGTGTTCACTTATACGTCCACGGGATAAAAGACATCTTAGGCTGGTACAGAGATAGTTTCGAGTTGAAACTCGAAACTATACTCAAATATTTAATGCAATTAACTAATAATGAGTGGAATTAGTTTAATTTAAATTTTTGTTTTTGAAAAAATAGTAGAAAAAGGGCTCGAAATAATGGATTTTCTCACAAAAGAAAGGAACTTGAAAAAAAAGGAAAAAGTCGGACCGAAGACAGGACCCGAACCAGAGTATTACGATTTCGGGACCGCCCGATATCCCATTTGAGCTATTATAATCATTGACGCGATGCCGAAATTTACCTTCTTATTCTAATGATATTGTAGCAGTTTTACATTGCCTGAAAACACGTATAAAACGACATTTTCTAAAAATGAATCCTAGCTAGATCGATTTATTGCCCCCGAAACCGCCTGGACACTAAATTTTATGAAAATCGTTGGAGCCGTTTCCGAGATTACGATAATATATATGAGACAAGAACCGACAACTGATGCTGGTGTTGAGCTGATTAAATATATATTTAATGCATGGGAGAATTTACAGGATGCTTTGGGTGTGTTCTGTGACCTATCCAGAGCCTTCGATTGTGTTCACCATGAAACATTAATCAGGAAACTTCAACACTACGGTGCTGAAGTTTCCTGATTAATGTTTCTTGTCACTTAAATATGAAATAATTAATTTAAGAGCAACAAGCGATGCTCTTAAATTAATTATTTCGTATTTAAGTGACAGAACACAAAAAGTTGTCATTAATAGTATGAGTTCTTCCGGGTCGATTGTACAAATGGGCGTGCCTCAGGGCTCAATTCTCGGCCCCTTTCTGTTTCTTGTATATTTTAATGACTTACCTTATATAGTGGGGGATAACCATGATATAGTATTATTTGCTGACGATACTTCATTAATTTTCAAATTAAAACGACAGTTATTAAATTACGACGAAGTACATAATGCTATAGCTAAGTTAGTCAATTGGTTTAATGTTAATAATTTGCATTTGAATGGAACTAAAACTAAATGTATGAAATTCGTCACTCCTAATATTAAACATGTCAATACTAATGTAATTTTAAATGGGGAGGAACTGAGTCTTGTTGATACCACCATTTTTCTTGGAATCCCACTGGACGCAAAGCTTCAATGGCTCCCCCATATATCAAAACTAGCTAGCAGACTTAGTTCTGCAACATATGCTGTAAAAAGATTAGAACTCTTACCAGTGTTGAAACAGCTAGAATAGTTTACTTTAGTTATTTCCATAGCATTATGTCGTATGGTATTTTGCTATGGGGACACGCGACTGATATTGAAATTATATTTATTTTACAGAAGAGGGCCATTAGAGCAATATATAATTTAAAACCAAAAGAGTCACTGAGATAAAAATTTAAGGAAATTAATATATTAAATCTGGCCTCTCAATACATTTATAAAAATGTAATGTACGTAACAAAAATAAAAGTAGTTTTGCGAAAATAAGTGATATTTATTCATTCTGTAAATACTAGGAGCAGACACAAGCTAGTAGTACCAGTTACTCGACTCCGAGTCAGTAATTCATTCTTGGGGCGATGTATACGCTTTTACAACAAAATCCCAGAAAATATACAAAATTTGTCATACACAAAGTTCAAAAATTTTATTAAACTAGGTTTGTATAAAAAGGGTTATTATAATATTAAAGAATTTATGGATGATAGTAACCCCTGGGAAGGGTGATCGCTACTAAGCTATTTCTAATTTGTCTTGTGTTGTTAATTGTAAACATGATTGTAAGCTATTATTGGAAAAAAAATTAGTCCCGCTGGGTTTCTTGCTGGTTCTTCCCAGGACAGAGTTTTTTTTTTTGCGAACCAGTGGTAAATTAAAAAAGTGACTTTCAATAAGTATTGTTATAATCTTCATTGAATAAAAAAGTTTCTATTTCTATCGATCAGCAGACAGTATCGAGTAGCAGAACTAAGCTTTCTAGAAAATTCCATGCTAGAACCTTCTTCACTAAGTCGATCGGGACCAGTATTCGCTCGAACATTCTAGATGTTTCAGTGGAAAAGGCCTATATAAGGCCGATTTAGACCGCGACCCGGGTCAGTATTGAACTGGCAAGACAAGCGAATACTTCGAAGCGATATAACTGCGAACTAAAGAGTTAAGTGTGATTAATTATTTGTTAGTGTGTTTTACGTTGTAATTGAAGTTCGGTAATGAAAGTGTCAATTTTGGTAATTAAATCGACAGATTTTATTGTCACGAATCCTAAGCTCGTAACGATTGGTGTCAGAAGTGGGATAAAATCATGCCGATTTTATCTAAGGACGACACGGAGGTTGTCCGTACCCGAAATCAACTCCAGCAGGAGACAGATCAGAGACGATTTGGTGGTGCAACGCCGCAGACGTCGGAGGGCCAGCCACCGGCCACGGAGGCCGGCCCGTCAGCAGCTCCTACATCTGCGGCATCTGACATAGGTGCTCTGATGATGATGTTGCAGGAACAGGCCTGCTTACAGGAGGAACAGGCCCGTCGATTGGAAGATCAGCAGGCGGAACAGGCCCGTCGACAGGAGGAATAGGCCCGTTGGTTGGTAGAGCAGCTGCAGCGCGGACAGGAGGAACAGTCCCGTCGGTTGAAAGAGCAGCAGGAGGAACAGGCCAACCGGCAGAAGGAACAGGCCCGCTGACTGGAGGAACAGGCCCGATGGCAGGAGGAACAGGCCCAATGGCAGGAGGAACAGGACCGATGGCAGGAGGAACAGGCCCGTCGTTTGGAAGAGCAACTCAAACCCGATAAAGAAGAGCACATGCTCTTCATAAAAGACCTTCACGCTGCCTTCGGGAAAGAGATAAGGGAAGTGAAGGATAGAGTTGCTCAATATGACAACCGCCTGTCGGAAGCTGAAACCCGAATCGACCAAGTGAAAAACGTGATGGGTGACATAAAGAAAACGCTGGACGACCTCAAACTTGGGGATGGAATTACTGCTCTCGTAGTAGCTACAACTTCTTCGCTACGTGGTTTCAAAGTGCCGCCGTTCGCGGGACTTCTTCATGGTCGGCCTACAAAATCCAGTTCAAGGCTGTCATGAAGGCGAACGGCTGGAATAAAAGTCAGACCATGACTGCTCTCACACTAGGCCTACGCGTCTAGGCCTTAACCGTTCTGGAAGCTCTCGGTAAGGAAGTGTTTCGTGCGCAGCTTAAAGATCGCGTGCAATGCACAACGAAAACCTGCAGCAGTGGGCCCTTGAGGTGACTACCAATTTAGCTCTCCTATTTAGCTTGTCATTATACCAAGTACAGTTTTAAAAGGGACACTATTTCCCGGTATCAGTAAAATTTTGTTACATCCATAGTACTGTTGTTTTTACACATCAATATCGACTTACTGGTGAAAAGATATACCACTTTTATTGAAATTCCACATCCGGCTGTTTTTCCGACACGTTTTTATCACAAATTGACGTTTTTGAAATAAATTGCATCCAGCAATGCTTGACACAAAAATTGGGCTACGACTGTGACGTCAAAAGAGATGTGTTGCCGTTCATAGGTGTGGGTTGACATGTTAGTGGATACACGGGCACCGGCTACTCCTTCGTTATGTTGTGTATGTATTATAGTATTCTATGTACAGAATCGCTGGAGGACCTAAGCAATAGGTTCAATGACCTCAATAGTGTCTCCCAATGGATAGCTTTTAAGATGAACATGGAAAAAACAAAAGTCATCTGTATTGTCCATGTTAGCCCTATGTCGGTAGTCGTTGGGAGCACTAAACTCCAACTTGTTGACGAGTATGTTTACTTGCGACATATAGTCCGACTTGTATGTCCAACTTCGACCGGGAGGTCAACCGACGGATTCAACTAGGCTGGGCAGCGTTCGGGAAATTATGACACATCTTCTCATCAGGTATACCTCAAAACTAGTTTGTACAACCAGTGCGTGTTGCCAGTAATTACCTATGGATCTGAGACGTGGTCCTTCACTGCTGCCCATTGACGAAGCTCAAAGTCGATCAGCGAGCTATGGAGAGGGCTATACTCGGGGTTTCTCTGAGTAATAAACTTACGAATGAGGATATCCGCAGAAATGATTAAATTCTATTCTAAAGCTTTTGAAGCTTTAGGATAGAATTTAATCATCATATTCCCCATGAATATCATTAATGAAGAATGAGTAAATTGTAGGCAATTAAGAAGAAACAGAGCTCTGATAACCTGTTAAAGATAAGATCAGACTGTCCCATACAACTTGAAGAATACTTCTTGTTCTGTTTAATTTATAAATAACTTTTTGGCACAATGAGGCTCTTTTCACTATTTAAAGAAGTCAGAATATGTTAAAAAGGCATGTATGGCAAATCGCAATGCTGTATCAATATGTATGGTATTTAAAATTGGGCAGAAGAAGCATGAGAGTAAAAAATTAATATAAAAAGTATGTGTAGCCGAGAAAAGTGTGGTTTACTATATGATGTGAATAAGATTAGGAAAGGAATGCTGCAGTGGTTTGGATAAAAATGAATGAGGATAGACCCTTAACCGAGGATCATGTATATGTAGATATATAGATTTGAAAGAATCAAGTTACGTGTGACAATATTGCGTCAAAAGGAGGGCATAGGCATAGTTTCTGCCTACACCTCTCTGAGTAGCAGGTGTTAGAGTTAAATTATGGTATTATGTAATGTGACTACAAAATATGTGTTCTAATTTTTAAACAGATTAATCTTTTCAGACATTGCTGCCTGTTGAAGAGTCTAATAATAAGAAAGAATCTGTAACATCGCAAGATAAAAGTGATGTTAAGTCAAAAACTATGATACAATCATTGTTAGTTTCGCTTCCATTGCCCTATACAGGAATATTGTATAGTAAAAATAACACTACACAAAATAGGCATTTAGAAACTGGTAGTGTTGACTCAATGCAACAAGAATTGTGTTACTTTAAACCTATTGATGGTTCTACACCGATAAGGTTAGTTGTTAATTTTTTAATAAAAAGTTTTCTTTTAGAATGCAAACCGTCTACTCATGGACATGAGCGTCTCCCACTCCACGGGGTTTTACCGTATTTTATGGTTGGAATGTAGATAAAAAATCCCAGTACTAGATGTTCTAGATGTCTGGTAACTTCGTCGCTGCTCCCAGTCGCTGGTCTGGGTAGTTTAAATCTGGCATAATCTCTAACTCCATTTTTTTATGGCCATGGGATTTTTCCGGTATTTCCCACAGTCGCCTCAAACGACACCCACGCAACCAATTGGGGCGATAATTTTCCATAGACAGACTTAAAAATTTCTTCAAATAGTTTCGGAATCGCTAAGTGTAGCACGAACATTTGTTGCTGTTTTCCATCGCACATCAAAGTAAGTAAAGTAATGCGTGTGGCGCGTTTCACGGAATCGTTGTGTAAACAATTGAGTTATGAAGATACAGTTATCTAATTCTATATTATATAATTCTATACTGATTTCTATTTTATAACCTACATAATATCGATACACTAATCGAATAACATCGTAACAAAAACAGTGAGGTTTACATGAGAGCGAAAATACGATTTTGCGCTCTTCACACCTTGAAATTTGGGCATTTTTATGATATAAATAATGTTTGATATTTAATGCAGCATTTTTCTTACGTTCTATTTAAAGTTATAATTATTTTCTCTCTATTTGCTTTACTGTTAATTTATTTTATTGTTACGAACAGCAAATTTGACAAATATACAAGGTAGTAAAATTTATTGTATTTATTGTAAATGCACACGCCATACTCCTAACCGCGTATATCTTTTATATATCTTTTGTTTTTGCCACACCTAAAATAACGTAAGTGGACTCATATAACACTACGCTTGGAATTCGGCTGTGAAAAAATGTAAATAAATATAAGCTAACGAAAATATTTGTAGCATAGTGTTACTTTAAACCAAATAATATTGTAACCAAACATACGAAAATTTTAAGCTTTACGATTTTATAGGAAAAAGTTGTATTTTATTAGTAAAATACTATTATTCCATACTATTATTACCTATTCATACGTGTTAGAGCCAAGCTGCAGTTATATGGTGTCTTCGGGTCGCAGTATCTACTTAGCGGCAGGTGAACTGTGTACCCGTTTGTCACCCTAATTCTTTATTAAGTAGAGGCGTAAAACTTATAATGCTAATCAATTAAAATAAGTAGGTAATATATTAAGTTATTTAAAAGATAATACATTTAGTGTTTATACAGAGAGTGGAAAGTGAAATAGAGCTAGCTTAAAGTAAACTGAAAGACAAAAATATATTATGTGTCCCAAAAATTTATAAATTGCCCTTAGACTGAACGTCGAAACACTATGAAGTTCTTACATAACGTGAATAATTAATATACTGTAGGAAATTAGGCAGTTTACAAATAATTATAATCTAAAAATAAAATAGAAATGTTATTATAATAACAGTAATTATTTGGTTTATAAATATATTATACTGCACTCAGTAGCAACGCTACCCCCCTTTATTCATAAAAAGCACGTATTTTCAAATCATACCACGTAGTGTGGCTAAGCATTTTTCCCTCTGGCGGTAGAAAGTGACGCGCGATAAGCTTTATCACACCTCGACATTGCTATAAGATTTTCCAGGCTTTCCCCTTAATAGTCTCCTACGAAAATTACGAGGTTTAAAAAGGTAGCTTCCTTTCTTTATTTCAAATAATATCCTACCATGAAATTAGTAGATTTCAAGAATATAGAGGGAAGATTAGAGGTTAAAAATCTCTACATTTTCTTTAATTTTCAGTCTACGAATAGGTAAATTAATTTTTACTTATCCTCTTGCTCACAATTGCATTTAATAATATTTATTGGTAACGCATTCTAGAATGAAATGCAGAATCTTATTACACTTGTTCTACAGGTATGTGTAGTTCATTGTGTATCATCAACTATTGACTTCGACTTCTAGGTTATCTTATATAGATAACTTATCGTCCCTTTATCTTCCAAATTATCTCCCTATTTTCTTTGTCATAAAATTTTATATTCGTGTTAACTGCTAATACATCTCTCAGTTTCGGTAAAATATAAATACTGTTTCTGGCGCCGAGATGTTCCTTCTCTCTACTTTATCCCTACCTTACCTACTCCAATACCAATATTTACTAAACAAAATATGTCTGTTTTCTTTTGTAATGTGCGTATATATATGGGAAATGTCATACGAACATTACAAGAGGGAACAGACATATTCCCTACACTATTGTTACGCGCTCCAGTCGACGACACAACTAGCGCCATCTAGTGTCAGGAACGAGAGCGAGGGGAGCGTTGCAGTTTATGACATCACAAATCTTTCGACCGACAGCGCCACCCGAAGAACTAAGTTTCTAGAAAATCTATACTCGAACTCTCGGTACCTTGCGCGTGTTTACTTGAACATTCCGGATACTTTGCTAATTATATAAATAGGCGCTGCAAGATGCGATCGAGACAGAGTTGAACTCGGCGACACAAGCGAAGCTTCGGAGCGGAATTAAGTGAATTAGTGTGTTTAATTATTAGTGTTTTAACTTTAATTTGTGTAAAGTAAATTAAAGTGTTAATTTAGGTAATTTTATCGGCAATTTTTATTGTCACGAACCTCAAGCTTAATCAGTTTATACAGTAACACTATTAATCAGTTTATCATTTTGACTCGACTTGATAGTATAGTTCTTTTCAAAGTTTAAGAATCACCACTTCTATATATCGCTCACCTAGTAATATATTGACACATCTACGCTTTTCACATTTTACAGAAACGAGCATTAAAGATTTTATAAATGTTAAATATTAATTTATGGGTTCATTTTTTGTTTTTTTGCAGATTTTATGGGTTTGTTTACTAGTATAGACGTTAATACATAATTAGGAAAGAAAATTTCCACTTCAGGTTTTCAGGATATACTTTATAAAAATCAACGAAGTGGAAGAGTCATGCATTTGTGCCGTTGTCACTTTGATCAAATTCCAAAAATGTCATTTGTTCACCCGGTAGCTTGCAAAATCCTGTGTGAAAGGCAAGAAATAAAAGAACTGGTCGATGGAAAATAAACGTTTTATTTTGTAAGAATCACATACAAAAGCATTTGTTCTTAATGTTCAACATTATAATTGTCAATTTGTAAATAAGTGTCCTGTATTTGTTAGTCTCTTAGAAAATAATCAAGAACAAATTCTCATTAAAAACGAAATAAAATGTAAAACTTAACACCACCTTTATCAAAATAAAGTAAAACGTAAGTCTCAATAAAAAAAAAACACAAGTACTTAATAGTTATTAATGGCACTTGAAGTTACAAACTATCTTTTAAGTAAAATCCAGATTCAAACCAAATTTGGCTTAATAGATTCAATAGTTTAAGGCTGTGTAATTTATCTTTATAGTATCTTTATTAAATGAACAAGCACTTAACTATAACGTATAGTAGGAATTAGTTGGATTACCCAGTTTAAAGTAAGTTTTAAATCACGTACCTATCCACATTAATAAAATAAAAAAATAAATCAGTCTTTAATTATTACTAAGGGCTGATTTTTCAATCGCCAGTTAACTTTTATCCGACGAATAAGATTGTCATTTTGACAGTTTTTGTATTAACAATCTGTCAAAACGTCACATATATTCCTAAGGTGAAAGTTATGATTGAATCTAATCAGCCCTTAGGGTCGATTTCAAGATGTCGGAATTAAACGACTACTCATTGAGGAAATAAAAAAATGAAATGGAATTTGTATAAGGTACTTAAACGTAGGTGGTGAAATGGGCCCTTAACTGTATTTAATTAAAGACTATTATAGAAGCCTTCATAATAGCTGGGCACTATGTCAGACCAAAGTAATTGTATCAAATCTCTTTTCTTTGCATCAGAAATATTTTTGATTGAAATGCTGCTTTTAAATTAATTTCTATTGCGTTTATTTAAATGATTTTACTTATTTTTAATTCCCGACGTTTCAGCAGGCATGTTGTTATCTTCTAGCTTCCTAGTTACAATTGAGATGCAGTCTTCAATAGGTAGGCATGTGAATAGTGACTGAACATCAAAACTGACCATAATTTCATTGTCAGCGAGATTAAGATCTTTTATTCCACTAACAAAATGGTATGAATCCTTTGTGTGTGCTCTGGTATGTCCTCTCAGTGGTGACAGTATTTTTGCCAAGTGTTGTGCCAGCTTATAAGTTGGTGCTTGGGATCCTATAATTAACAAAATTAAACCCAAACCCAGGCATACCACTGCAAGACTTCAAGATAGTAAGTTCGTTTTGCGTAAATGGGACCAAAAATTAATATTCAAAAACCGAAGGTAGCCGGGCTAACAATGACATTGGGACGTCAAACATCTCAGCCCCCCCCCCCCCGTGACCATGGTTGCTGTAAAGCACCCGAAACGTCGGGAATTAAAAATAAGTAAAATCAGTTAAATAAACGCGATAGAATCCGTAAATTTAGTTTTATTCAATGTGTAGTGTTCGCGTAAATTTAAGAAATCATAATTTCTATTAATTACATTTGTCAAATGTGGCATTTTTTACTTATTAACTTAATTTACGAAATGTCACAACTGTTACTTACGCCAACGCAGTTCTGAAAGCGGCTGCACCTAGCGGAGAGGCCCGCACAACTGACCAATGAGCCGTTGTTTTACGTGGATGCGGGGGGAAACAGCAATAATGGTATAATGACACTAACGACCTCTCTCGATGAATACGGAAACTAGCGTTGTCCCGTTTTACCATAATGTAGATTATGCACTTTTAAACATGTATGCCGTATAAACTCAATTTCACATTTTTTGCAGATGTGCCATTATATTACTAGGTGAGCGATATATGAACTTTAAATAACAATCTCATTGAAATTTTTCAGTTATTCCTCTATTTGGAATTTTTTTGCAATCTAGCATCGAATCGAAACAAGAATTTATTTCAGTCGAAATTATTTGAAACACAATCTAATTTGTTTGTGATTGGAAGATTCACAACATTCTTCAATAAGATCATAAGCTATAATCATTTCAAAAAAATAATTCTTTTAATTTTATCTAAATTTCATTTATATTTAATTTCATTTGAATATTAATAATTCAAATCTCCTTGAACAACCCAGTATCATCAGTATCCATTGGTAGTATGTCGGCGAAGATACGTAATCAAAATTGCGATATTAAAGACCAGTCTTAAGAATTGAAACATAGTAAATTTTAAAAAAATCTACAGAAGTAAATTTGTACATCATCTCTGGATACTAATCAGCTGGGCTAGAATAACTTTTGAGATACCTTAGTATATATAGATATATAACATATTATAAATAGGAGGCCAGAGAGGTTGTCAGGATCGTGCCAAATGGAAGTCCGTAATCTCTGCCTACCCTTCCAGGTGTCTGGCGTGAGTGTTTATGTATGTATGAATATTATAAATACCGATTAGATATTAAACAGAAAGGTGCATTATTTTCGTATGCCGGACAAATGCATGACAATATTTTGTTAGAATTATTTTTGGAAGAATATTTTATTAAAACTGGCACTTGTTTTAAAATCTGTATATATTGGTACATATTTTTGCAATGAAATGTTAGTTGTGTAAGTTATTTTTTATAGGATAGGGTGACAAACGAGCACACAGTCCTCTTGATGGTAAGTGGTTGCTGTGGCCCATAGACATTTACATCTATCCTCTATTACAAATCAAAATGCAGATGCGTTGTCATCCGTGAGGACTAAGATAGAATGCCTCGTTTCCAGTAAAAAGGGTCTCCGGTTCTCTACACTCACCATACGAAACACAGCAGCATTAAACTACTATTTGACGCTGGTATTCTGTGAGAGCGTGGTCCTTCCCCGGTCGAGCAGACCCATTCGTGCTAACCTATACTACTAATATAACTGTAGCATGGCTCTTCCACGTATAATTAAGTTAATTAACCCGATCAGACTTCAAGAGGAAATAAATTAGTTAACACTGAATATTAGACAAAAATTCTACATACATTATACTAAAATATTTATTACTTGTAAAGCTATTTTTTGCTATTCATATATCCACGAAAACAAGATCAATAATGTTCGCGCCACTTTGCACTATCGCTTAACGCTTATAAGGGATTCGTTAATTATTATCCAATAAGATTACTGCAAAGCCCATTTCCGGTTTCCTATCTACCGCTTTATGCCCAGCATGTGCATTCGTGTGTTAACGGGCTCACACAAGTTGAGAAGACACGCAATCAACCGCACCGCTTATATCTCGCATCATCGCTCCCGCCCTTGTGTAATTTGAATATTGAATTATACAAGCATATAGTAAAAAGTATAGACATTTGCAATAACGCTATATTTCGTGATTATCTGTGAAGTTGATAAGTGTGAAGACAGCCGGCAGCCATCGAGACACGAGGCAGATCAGCGGAAGTCCAGGTGGGTGCACATGCATTCCTTCACGTCCTTTCTATATCCCGAATTTAGGGGATTTGCAGTATCACGAATAAATTAAATTCCATTCACCGCTCGCACCGCGCTCATATACAGTCCACTATTCTATTTAAATTAATAGCCGCACCGCATAACATTATTTAATACATTTGAACCAGCAGTTTGGTGGTTGAAGGCCAACGCCAAATCCACCATATAATTTTTGGTCACTTCGGCCGGGATTAAATTAACCTTTAGGCCCGGAGAAGTAAATTCATTTTTTTTATATATTACAAAAAATTATATACGTATATATTATTAAATCATAATAAATTGTAGTTCTAATTATACTAACTACAATATTTATTTGTCCCGCATCGCTTATTACACGTATTATAATACCTTTGTAACGCATACCACACCGCTTCATTATTCCATTAATGATATTTTTCTTGTTGATTAACCGCCATCTTTCTAGTAACGCGAGATTGCTTCGTTCCCCAGTTAACTAATTCTACCGTCACTTATCGCAATAATTTTAGTCCGCATTTGTTTGTTGAAAATGACGACGAGAAGCAAAGAATCGAAACTGGTTTCGGATGAAGAAGTTAGTTTAAAAATTATTATCGCTAAACGTAATTATATTTACGAACGATTACAAAAAATTTACGAGACCTCAAAGGGCGCATTTAATTCCTTGGACGAGCAGAATTTATTTCTTAGCATCGCTTCGAATATAGAACAATTACGTAGTGAGTTTCAAGAAGTTCTAGATAATTATAATACTAAACATTTAAAATTAAACCCTAATGCAGACGTTGATTACGAGGCTTGGAACTCATTTGAAGATTTATATAGTCGTATTAAGTGCCAAATTACGAAAATATCCACATCGCCTTCCACTGTTACGTTAGAAAATAGATTTCCTACTAAATTAAAAACTTCACTTCCGCCAATTAAATTAATGTCATTTAACGGAGACATACGCCAGTGGTCCATGTTTTATCAACAATTTAAGACATTAATTCACGACAATTTACAATTAACTGATGCCGAACGTGTTTATTATTTGGTTAACAAATTGAGTGACAGGGCGTTATCAGTTTGTGCCGGGTTAGCCCCTACCGCAGAAAATTATTCCATTATTTGGAATGCGCTTATAAGAAGATATAATGACGAACGCACACTCGCATCTACGTAAATTAACCAACTATTGAATTTAACACAGGTGAACGCAAACACAACGGGAGGTTATCATAAATTTATGGACAAATTGCTTCAATTAATGCTCTAAAGCAATTAAAAATTGAGGACTTAGCTGATTTATTTGTTTTTAAATATTGCACTTAGAAAATTAGATCATGACACTGTTAAGTCATTTGAAATGTCTTGTCGCAAAATTAGCATACCAAACTACGCCTCTTTAGTACAATTTTTATACGAACAGAATAGGGCTATATGCCATACATTTAATAATTCGCATACTTTATCTACATCCAATAATAATCGAAACAAATCACTTTCAAATAAATTTAGTAAAACATTTATTAATACAGATCCTTCGCATTCATGTATCTTTTGTAAATCAAATGATCATGAACACTTGTATGTTTGTCCACGCTTTTTAAAATTAAATACACAGCAACGTTACGATATTATTAAACAAAACAATTGTTGTATTAATTGTTTAAGTAATAAACACTCGACTTCTTTTTGTAAATCGAAGCGTAAGTGTATATACTGCGCGCGGCGCCACCATTCTTTAATTCATTCTGACCCGAATCAGAATGACTCTAAGACTGCTTTTCGTAGTAGCAATACGTTACACTCAGAGGTTGTGCAGACGCGTAACGCTAATGCATGCAGCGCGCATTCGATTAATTACCGCGCAGTTAACGATAAGGTAAATTCTTCTGTCGCTCACAATTCGAATACGGAGGAAAATGAAAAAACACTTACCTCTTCATGTAATATTTCTCGCGATTATAGTACTCTTCCACGCTATACTACTTTATTGGGGACTGCAAAAATAAAGGTCGTAGATAAATACGACAATGAACATTTTATTCGGTGTTTAGTTGACCCCGGATCCCAAGGAGACTATATTACGAAGGATTGTTGTAAACGCTTATTTCTTTCCGTTTCGAATAAAAATCGTTTTACCGAAGTACACGGGATCGGTAGTGTGTCCCAAAGGATTTTAGAAGTCACTTCATACAGTTCACGTCTCGTTTTAATGATAACAAATGTTATCATATTGAACCATTAGTTGTTCCGACCATCACGGGTCAGTTGCCATATTCGATAGTAGATGTTTCAAAAATTCGCTATTTAGATAAAATACGCTTAGCAGATGATCAGTTTTATCAACCTGGGTCTATAGATATTTTATTGGGGGTTAATACCTACATAAAACTTTTGTCGCCTGAAAACTTAATTCATTCGCAGTGGCCTAGTGCCATAGAAACATCACTCGGATATATTATTATGGGTGATGCTGAAGTCGCTATATCACATCATTCCCCGCGTTCATTTGTTTCCTGTTCTTACGATACAAATTTAAATCAAAATTGTCTTAATGATATAATGGAAAAATTTTGGAAAATTGAAGAACTTCCGCAAAAAATATATTTGAGCCGTGATGAGCAGGAATGTGAAGACATTTATACTTCTACTACTTACCGCCAAAACGACGGACGGTATGTGGTCGCCCTGCCATTTAAGAAAAGGCCCGACATATTGGGTGACTCTTTAATGAATGCAAAAAAACGCTTCTTACTTTTGGAAAAACGCTTTAACAAATATCCCGATCTTCGCGATCAATACAATGTTGTTATACGGGAATACATTAATAAGGGTATTTTATCCGCTGTTTCTGATAATGATTGTATACAGCCTTCTTTTTATTTGCCGCATCACCCTGTCGTACGGAATGATAAAAGTACAACGAAGTTTCGCATCGTTTTAGACGCTAGTGCTAAGTCGGATAACGATATTTCTTTAAATGACATTTTGCACACCGGGCAAAATGTCATTCAAAGAAATATTCCGATGATATCCCGGACGTCAGTCTAAGCGAGATTAGAATGGCTCTCCAGCACCTTAAAAACGGCAGGGCCCCAGGCGAGGATGGAATTACAGCGGAGCTTCTGAAAGCGGGTGGAACACCGGTACTTGAAGTCCTTCAGAGGCTCTTCAATTCCGTTCTCCATGGTGGCACTACTCCAGAGGCGTGGAGCAGAAGTGCGGTGGTCTTGTTCTTTAAGAAAGGCGACACCGCTCTCTTGAAGAACTACAGACCGATTTCCCTTCTGAGCCGCGTCTACGTGCTGTTTTCGAGAGTCATTACGAATCGTCTCGCACGCAGACTCGACGACTTCCAGCCTCCCGAACAAGCCGGTTTCCGAAAAGGCTTCAGTACCATAGACCACATACATACCCTGCGGCAGATTGTACAGAAGACTGAAGAGTACAATTTGCCACTTTGCCTGGCGTATGTGGACTATGAGAAAGCTTTTGATTGCGTCGAAATTTGGGCGGTGCTGCAGTCCCTTCAGCGGTGCCAAGTTGACTGTCGGTATATCGAAGTGCTGAAGTGTTTGTACAGTAGGGCTACGATGGCTATCCGAGTACAGAACCAGAGCTCGAAACCTATCCAACTGCAGAGAGGTGTAAGACAGGGTGACGTTATATCCCCGAAACTCTTCACCGCTGCTTTGGAAGACGTTTTCAAGCTACTGGACTGGAAAGGATACGGTATTAACATCAATGGCGAGTACATCACTCACCTTCGATTTGCCGACGATATAGTCCTTATGGCAGAATCGCTGGAGGACTTAAGCACTATGCTCAATGACCTCAATAGTGCCTCCCAACGGATAGGTCTTAAGATGAACATGGACAAAACAAAGATCATGTTTAATGTCCATGTCACACCTATGCCGGTAGTTGTTGGGAGCACTATGCTCGAAGTTGTTGACGAGTACGTTTACCTGGGACAAATAGTCCGACTAGGTAAGTCCAACTTCGACCGAGAGGTCAATCGACGGATTCAACTCGGCTGGGCTGCGTTCGGGAAATTACGACATATCTTCTCGTCAGGTATACCTCAATCTCTAAAAACTAGATTGTACAACCAGTGCGTGTTGCCAGTGATGACTTACGGATCTGAGACGTGGTCCTTCACTGCTGGCCGTATGAGGACGCTCAAGGTCGCTCAGCGAGCTATGGAGAGGGCTATGCTCGGAGTTTCTCTGCGTGATAGACTCAGAAATGAGGATATCCGCAGTAAAACCAGAGTGACTGACATAGCCCAACGGATTAGTAAGCTGAAGTGGCAATGGGCCGGCCAGCTCGAAGAACCGATAACCGATGGGGAAGAAAGGTTCTCGAGTGGCAGCCTCGTACCGGTAGGCGTAGTGTAGGGCGACCCCCCACTAGATGGAGTGACGACCTGGTAAGATATGCAGGAAGTCGATGGATGCAGGTGGCTCAGGACCGTGCTTTGTGGCATTACTTGGGGGAGGCCTATGTTCAGCAGTGGACTTGTGAAGGGCTGTAATGATGATGATGATGATGACACCGGGCAAAATTTACAAACAGACATTTTTAATATTTTATTAAACGTTAGAGTTTATCGCATCGCTTTCTTTGTAGATGTTAGGCAAATGTACTTGTGTATCGAAGTCCAAAAATCCCATCGCGCTTTTCAATGCATTTTATATCGGTTTTCTACAGAAGAAACTATACGAACATATGAATTTAATCGCGTCACATTCGGATTACGCTCTTCCCCTTTCCTCGCACTTCGCACTTTACGCCAGTTAGCCGCTGACGAAAGGGAGTCCTATCCCCTTGCTGCTTCTGTAGTGGAAAGGGATATTTTTATGGATGACCTCGTTTCCTCCGCGCCTTGCGTCAACGACGCAGTCAACACCACCACTCAACTTATCCAAATGTTTCGCCGAGGTGGATTCGATTTGGTTAAGTGGACAAGTAACTGCAAGGAGCTTTTACAACATATGCCAGCATTACATCGTCAACAAGACTCGGTATCATTTGATGATAATGACATTTTAAAAATTTTAGGCCTTCGTTGGTATCCCGCTACCGATAAGTTTTCCTTTCTTGTTTCGCCGCCACCGGTCACTTGTACCAAACGCGCTATCCTCTCCGCAACCGCTCGCTTGTACGATGTTTTAGGACTTGTCGGTCCAGTAATACTTTACGCCAAATTATTAATTAAAGCCTTGTGGGTTCTTAAACTTAACTGGGATGAGACTCCACCCACTAATATTGTCAATACATGGCAGCGATATATATCAGAGCTTTAATCTCACATTTACAGATTCCACGTCATATCGGCGTAAATGAAAAATCCCATGTGTCGCTACTAGCCTTCGACGACGCTAGTGAAAAAGCTTACGGGTGTGTCATCTATTCGCATGTTGTTAACGGAAATAATCCTCCAATTATAACGCTCCTATGTTCTAAATCTCGGGTGTCCCCGTTAAAGGTTATAACTTTAGCCAGGCTTGAGTTGTGTGCCTTGGTTTTAAGGTTTTTAAACAAATTACCGCGCATAAATAAAATTATAACCGCATCCGACATAGAGATTTCTGATGTTTCTATGTTCATCAACATTACGAAGGTTATCGCCATTTATCACGGACGATGTACTTCGAGTAGGCGGTCGGTTAGATTATTCGTCTTTATCGGATTCCCAAAAGCACCCAATATTGCTACCAAAAAAGGGGCATATTGTTGATCTTATAATTGATTATTATCATTATAAACATTTCCACGCTGGTCCTCAGTATTTACTTGCTGCATTACGGGAGAAATATTGGATATTATCAGCTCGCCGTGTAGTGAGATACCGCATTCATAGGTGTAACATTTGTTTTCGACATAAACCCAAACCTATTTACCCCATGATGTCTGCCTTGCCTGCTTGCCGCTTAGAGCAGTGTAATGCGTTTACACACACAGGTGTGGATTTTTCGGGCCCACTTTATATCATATTGACGCGTAAACGTGGTATACGAAGCCAGAAGGCTTATTTATGTTTATTTATATGCCTCGTTACTAAGGCAGTGCATTTAGAATTAGCGTCTGATCTAAGTTCGGCGGGTTTTTTAGACGCTTTTAAGAGATTTATCTCTCGTAGAGGTCCGTGTCGATTTATATACAGCGATAACGGTACTAATTTTGTCGCCTCGCGTTCATATTTACATGAATTACATGGATTTTTAAAATCAGAAGAATATTATAAGGCATTCAGTCATGTGCTCACTGATAATCGCATTGTTTGGAAACTCAACCCTCCAAGCGCTCCACATTTCGGGGGTTTGTGGGAGTCCAATATTAAGGTTGTAAAAACCCATTTGTTTCGCGTAATAGGTAAGCAAATCCTCACGTATGAAGTAATGCTTACTACTCTTTGTCAGATCGAGTGTATCTTAAATTCTCGCCCGCTTTATGTATTAAGCAGTGATCCATCGTAACCTACCGCACTTACACCCGCACATTTTATAAATTTAAAACCACTTGAATGCTTACCAGCTGCAGATTTAAGCAAGGAACGTATTAATCTGTTATCACGCTTTTCTTTAATAGATTCTTTAGTTCAGTCCTTTTGGAAACGCTTCAGATTCGAATACTTACATACATTACAGAGTAGAGTGAAGTGGAATAAGAACTCTACTGCCATTTCTGTAGGGACGATTGTTCTAATAGACGTGGATAATACTCCACCGCTTCAGTGGCCTCTAGGCGTTGTCACCGAATTGTTTCCCGGTAAGGATGGTGTGGTACGCGTTGCGTAAGTTAAACTTAAGAATTCCACTTTAAAACGTCCTCTTATCAAACTGTGTCCTTTACCAACACAGTGATTAATATAGTTAATTTTACATTATCGTTTATATATTTAGTTTAATTCTTAGATCATAACGTCGCTTCATTTCGCTACTATATAAGTATTTATCTATATATATCTATATTTTTATACTTTACTTGCTAGTTGAGGATACCTCAAGGCCGGAGGGGGTGTTCGCGCCACTTTGCACTATCGCTTAACGCTTATAAGGGATTCGTTAATTATTATCCAATAAGATTACTGCAAAGTCCATTTCCGGTTTCCTATCTACCGCTTTATGCCCAGCATGTGCATTCGTGTGTTAACGGGCTCACACAAGTTGAGAAGACACGCAATCAACCGCACCGCTTATATCTCGCATCATCGCTCCCGCTATAATTCAATATCCAAATTACATTACTTGTGTAATTTGGATATTGAATTATACAAGCATATAGTAAAAAGTATAGACATTTGCAATAACGCTATATTTCGTGATTATCTGTGAAGTTGATAAGTGTGAAGACAGCCGGCAGCCATCGAGACACGAGGCAGATCAGCGGAAGTCCAGATGGGTGCACATGCATTCCTTCACGTCCTATATTCCGAATTTAGGGGATTTGCAGTATCACGAATAAATTAAATTCCATTCACCGCTCGCACCGCGCTCATATACAGTCCACTATTCTATTTAAATTAATAGCCGCACCGCATAACATTATTTAATACATTTGAAGTTTGGTGGTTGAAGGCCAACGCCAAATCCACCAAATAACATTTTACACCATTATATTATTTTACTTGCAATATCAAATAAAGCTCTCTTGTTTTCGTGTTATCAGGAACAATTTACGAAACAATAAACTAACGTGAGTTACAAATATATAAAAACGTCGACCAATCGAAGCGTTTGATGAATAAAATTAAAGGCTTTTACTGGTCAGATTTAAATGAGCTATTTTTCATTTTTTCATATATAGTATTTTTTTTATACAATAAGGGTGACAAGCGATCACACAGTCCACCCGATGGTAAGTAGATGTTATGGCCCATCAACATCTCGATTAAGAATCAAAATGCAGATGCGTTGTCACCCATGAGGACTAAGATGGAATGCCTCGATTCCAGAAAAACGACCCCTTATACTGGTATCGAGGCATCCGGTTCTCTCTACACTCACCATACGGAACACAGCAGCATTGAACTGCTATTTTACGTCGGTATTCTGTTAGAGCGTAGTCCTTCCCCCGTCGAGCCGATCCATACGTGCTACAACCATAATATGGCTGCAGCGAGGCTCCACCACGTGTAAATATCCGAATACAGTTGCAGATTTGTCCTTTCTTTGCAAAATTAATATCGTAACACTCCTTACAGTATTACTTCTAATTCAATTTTAGCAACGTAAATATGTTGCAAACTTTTTAAACTTAACTCTTTATATAATATTGTTTCAGAGACGTTTCGTTGTAATTTAGTTAAATTACACACACACAATAATAAATTAGAAAAAAACTTTTTTTACTATAAACACTATAAAAAATATATACGGTTCGATGAGTCTTTTTTTCTGAACAAGTGATTATAAAATCGCAAAATAGTGTACCCGGACTCACGATGTTCTACGATTCATGTATTCGATATGTTATATATAAAAGTCATATCGTCTAGTATACAGGCTTATTTAGCAATAACCGGCCAAATTTGCAGAGAAGGTTCAAATAAATTAAGTTATATATAAGTAAAGAAAAATTAATAAAAAAATCATATATCTTGTGCCTTTTATCTTTTAAATTCAAAATTCGTGGTAATGCCTTATTTTAACTGATTTTACAGCGCACGCACACATTCGTAAAGGTCGAAAGGGGTAAAGGGTAGGCAAAACGTTGTTGCTTATAAATCACATTCAATTTCGGATGATTTTAAACAAAAGTAAAAGCCTTATATTTTACTCGTATTTTCAAAAGCTAATGTTATATCATTATTTACATATTTAAACTTAATTGTAAAATTTGGCTACTCTGAAAAATAATCCTGTATACATATTAAGATCTGACGTATATATATATATATATATATATATATATATATATATATATATATATATATATATATATATATATATATATATATATATATAAATATATATATACATCGTATATATAGATATGTATCATATCGCCTATAGAATATTTTTTTAATATTATTCATTTTAATTTATTTATTGTAATCTATTATATTCTAATTATAATTTGCATTTTGATTTGAAATAATTTTATGTAAAATTTTCATTTATTAATAAAAATATTATCATCAGAAGCATCTTTAATATATTTTCTTACTCAATAAATTGCATCTATTAATTTTTTCATTTTCAATTTTATTAAAATATTTTTTTAATATATAAAAAAGTTAAAAATGGTTTAATAATGTAGTTAAATGGAAATTTTATCTATTAATATTAACACCTGACAATTTTTATTTCATCACAAGGTATAAAATATTTAACAGATAACTTATAAGGCACTAAAATTCATACTTTATATCAGTTTTATATTAAACAGTGCAATTATCTCTTCTTTATATCATTTTAAATCCTTAAAAATAAAAAAATCTAATTAGTTTCAGTTCAAATAAAAATTATCCGTTACGTGTACCAAGTGTGCGTGCAGTACTAGAAAAAAAACCTCTGCAGCAGGTGACTCCACCAAGTCGAGCTGAGTATCTTGAAAGCTTATGCCGCCTACGTAATATATCGCTGGCGCAGAAATTACCATCTGCTTTTGTTATTGCCCTTGGTATTTTAAGAGTTAAAAAGGTACGTTTTTTTTGTCCCTTATAAAAAATAACGTCTTTCTTCTATATAATTATATAATTCTTTTCTTTAAAGGACGCTTCTACAAAAGCGGATACAAGGTTACGAATTGAAGAAACTGCTGTAACTCCTTGTGTCTCACCAGACGAGTCTATAAAAAGAAATTCAAATACAAACAAACATATAGTGAACGTTGATGGAATCATTAAATTGAACACAGAAAAGTCTTTAAGACGCACCAGATCAATGGGAAGTATAGCGAAAGACGAAAACGAAGTTACGCCCAAGAAACAACTCAAAGATAGAAAGGTCTCTTCAGATAGAAAAGTCTATTTTAGAAGTAATTCAAAAAAGCTGAGTGTGATAAATGAAATAGATAGTGATGCTAGCCCACCTTTAGTTATTGAAACAATAAATAACAATAAGATAAATTTAGCTGTAAAAAACTTGTCTAGTCCATTGGAGAATAAGTGTGATGTTAAAAATATTTTACGGGAACAACTAAGGATTGAAAAATTGATTGAACAAGAAAAAAGTGATTTTGAATTAGCTCAGAAGATGGACGCAGAATGGAATGGCCGTAGGCAGTTGCGTCGGGCGGGTTCCAAACGCCAGGTTACACTAAATTATTCACTAAGGCCTGCCAAAAAATTAAGAGTTTAGTGCTAAAAGGTTTTAAAGTGTTGATTTTAAACATTTGGTTACTAAAATTTCAACTATTTATAGGAATTTAACTAAACAATTTAAAGTTATTAGTGATTTTAATTTTCAAACAAATTGGATTGTATATGTTCCTTTATGGTCATGTAAGGTTTCCTTGTATATTATTCAAAATATTTTGTATAGCAAACAGTATTTTATAATTGTAGCATTACAATAAAGGAAAAAGTATGACATAGTTTAGCAAAAATGACAATGGGTAAAAAAGCTATACTACCAAAGCGATGTTTAACAGTTTATTTTAGTTGTAACAATATCAGTTTTTAGTATTTTGTTTTTCATGATCTGAACTGGACGAAATCTCGTTCTATATGTCATAGCCCGATAGCTTGATCAGTCGATTAGCTATTTACATATCGGCATTCAATTGAATGCCTAAAGAAAGCTTAGCAAAATGACTTACCGCAGTTGATCAATATTTAGCCATTTGGTTAAATAAAAATACCAGTTTGCAATGATGATCATAAGTTTGTGTGTTTTCCTAAAATTGAATAGACATTTATTTCGTATGAATGTAAAATTTTCCCAAACCATATAAATTAGTAAAAATAACATGAGCTGTTGATGGTTGACGCCATCTTGAAAAAATTCAGTCTTGGCGTCTCTTGATTTCGTCGTATCGAAAGGGTTTACTTTCGTTCAGTCAGAACGTCATACTCGTTATTTTAATTTGACTAAAAGACTAGGCATTGAATTGAATGCTGGCGTACAACTAATAACGGAAACGAACGAAAGAGGAACGAATAACGGCCCTTAATCATAAATTTAATCAGCTAATTCAACCATCAGGATGCCATATTATATTATGGCACGTTTAGATTATCGGATGAGCAACTCGCCGAGTTATTCGTGGACGTAGGAAGTAGGACGCGTTTACATTCGTCTGTATTCATTCAACGTAGATCTTTTTTTAAATGTGGATAACTTGAGTGTCTTTACTACGACTTTATGTCTACTTGATAGGGGGGGAGGCGATACACTACTAAATGGAGCTACGACCTGAAAAGACATGTAGCAACTCGATGGATGCAAATATCTCCGGGCCGTGATTTGTGGCATTCCTTGGGGGAGACTTATGTTCAACAGTGGACTTGTGAATGATGATGAAATATATATTTTCACACACAAGACACAAGTTCACGGGTCAAGCGAATAATGACGAGTATGTAAACACTGATACAAATGAGCATTTCTTTCACTCGTGCCTAAATACTGATATCGAGTGGAGAGCAGGCGAATACTCGGGACGAGTAGCGAGAACACTCGAACAAGGTGTTCGAAGTTAGTTCCGAGTATCTAAACGTTGCATTACACTTGTATAGACCACGTTGAACTCGTGTAATAATCCAAAATCAATAGCGAGTTCAAAGACAGATATTCAAAACATTTGTTTTGCTAAACTATGTCTATATGTCGCATATTATTTTACTTAATAGTTAGATCCAAAGTTACAATTTTTGAGTTTTTAAAAACTAGTAGTTTTAAAGAAAAAAGCATGCGTCGATTAAGAGAGCTTTGTCGTTAAAATATTTATTAATTATCTTGTTTGTGAATACGAACACTATTTAAAATAGGAGTTAAATACAACTGTTATAGTCCTGTACAATGTGATGCTATGTAAATATATGGTTGATTAAAAGCCGATTCATTAGGGAATTGTACTACGTAATGTTACATGGCCTGCTGATACTGAGACCAATTTGAAAAGTTACATTTTTAGCGACAGTTAAAATTAAGGCCGCCGTTTATTTTAAATGAAAAACTAATAATGTATAAAAATAAGTTTTGTTATTCAATATGTTAATAATTAATGGAACTTAGCAGCTCTACAATAATATTTTAAGTCGTAAAAAAACTATTTTGTCAGTTTTTCTCAAGACAAGAGGTCACATAATCGACTGGGCCTGTAACTTCATGACAATATGTGAAATCCCATACATTTACAAGTTAACATTAATCTCCGCCGACTGACTTTATATATGAATAATTCCGTCAAGCCAAGATAAATAATCAGAGAGAGATGACAACAATTACTTTTATTAATATCTCGAGAACTGTGAACTGGTTTAAGTAATAATTGCAAAACAATTATTAGATAGTACGTACTATACAATGAAGACTCCATTGAACTATGATTGACTAACTTGAGACGTAAAAATTAAATACCTATTGTTGTTACGTACGAGGTGAGGCCAGTAAAATTCCGACCGGTGCGGTAAGAAATCGATATACTTTAAACACTCGGCAAATGTACAATTACATAGTTCACAATCTTTTCAGAGACCGTGTTTATATATCCCAGCATGAATCATATGACGGACATTCAAATTTATGGTTATTTTGGAGGCACTACCGTTACTAGTTAGGGCGCGTTCCCACTATGTCGTAACGACTAATTTATCGTTTGACGACTGTCGTCTCTACCTGTTCCCATTATAACGATTGTTTGTCGTCAACATTTTTTATCGTTTAGCGACTGTCGTATCTAGCTGTTCCCATTGGATCGCTCGCATCATCAGCAAGCTACAAATCTAGTCGCACGAGTTGCCGTCCACGATTTTTTTTATCATTTTACGACTGTCGTGCTTGCCGTTCCCACTGTCACGACAAAGTGTCGTCACTGCAAAAACACGACACTTAAAACTACACGATTATCTGTCGTCACGACACGGTGGGAACGCGCCCTTATACGTTTTTAACCTAAAAAAGGGCCAATAAGCTTTTGATTACAAAGTTAATTAAAAACTTTTTGAAATATTACCATAATAGTCAACAATTTGATTTACTGTCATAAAAACCTTTCTTAACATATGTGTTGAGAAGTAGCATCTTAACACCTAAAAACCTTGATTAATCAAAACAATCAGTATTCTAATTTACTCTTCTGTATTCGCAAATTTTTGCCAAATACTTGTGACGATGCTGGATTAGTCTTGGCGATTCAAAAATTTTAATCGTTTAGTAAAAACCCAGGACTATGCTATATTACATGTGTAAAAACTTGGTAGTCTTTTTATTTAATTATTCATACATTTCAGAATGATACTGATTGTCAGTACAGTATATAAGGCATGAAATTTGCGTTCTACATGGTTTTGAGTGAATTTTTTCAATATCTCTTAAATATCAATTTCGGCTGTTTCTCTAGGCTTTTGATAAGTTAGTGCGCTTCACCATCTTGGCCAAATCACCACTTACCATCAGGCGGGATCGTAGTTAAACGCTGGCTTAGAATAATATAAAAAAGCCCTTTATAATACACTGCTGAACATAGGTCTCCGCCATGGTTTGAAATTAAACATGCTTCTTAGCCACCTGCATCCATATTAGGAAATAGCAAAACAATATTAAATTCACATTTAACAATGGGTTTAGGTGTGATGAATAAAATAAAGATGTATCAAGAATGTTTCCTTTTAGTTTTTTTATGACCCTATTGTAGCACAATATAAGCAGATTTATGAGATAATATTATTTGATTCATTGATGCGGATTTCGCAACCATACCTTCAGTTTCTAATGTAAAAGGCACTGTAAAGTTCGTGAAGAATAATTTCAAAAAGTACTTATTATTTGCACTTGACCAAAGTTTATTACCAATGGCAGAGAAGAAAGGTAACATAATTATAATTTATGCAATAAAATTTATTGCAATAGGAATTATAATTAAAAAAATATATGAAAAATTGGTATATTATGTAACTATTACTGCTAAGTAGGTACTTGCATATATGAGTACTTCATATTGTAAAACTAGATATATTATACTTTCTCATCCAGTCAACTTTGTGTTAATGCACACATTACCAGGGGTAAATAATTAACTATATGCTTTTAATGTAACTGTAACCTAAATATAGCATTAACATTGCTTTAAGATTTTCCGGAGATCTCAACACTGTTTGGCCTATATATTATGTAGATTACTTATGAGAGGGTCAGCAGCAGTTCAATGCAATTCAATTGTTTTTAAATCTTTTTTGCAATATAATAGGAACCAGACAAGTTTCCGCTACGTTTTAAAACCACATAGTTCTAAGTAAAATTTGTATGGTTTTAAATGAATGGTCTTGATGTTTAAATGTTAAACGATTTGTATTCATATGGTTTTGTAGTCTTGATGTTCAAAACTAGATACAAATGAACATATATGTTTATAGTACCTTCATGGTCTATCTAAAACCTTAAAATGTTAAATACGCATAATGGCAAGCATTAAAAAAATAAAACAAGTTACAATTATTTATATAATATCGTAGTGTAAGATTATAACCACATTCAATACTTTATTAAAACACACAGGTTGTCTTAACGATGGAAACTATGACTATCACATTAAATTTATTTTCAGAGAATAATATAACTAAGTGTACGGTTGCAATCTGTAAAAATACATGATAAATGTGATTATTTTTATAAATTTTTGCTGTGATATGCCACAAGTTGGTTTATTTTAGTTTTTTACTATCACAATTATTGACTTCGTTTCATACTTGTGGCAACTGAATTTAGTTTGTGATTAATGTTTCTGTAGTAAATACATTTTGTGTAAATAAATATTTTGTTTATAAAACAGCTTAATTTTGACAATAGGCACCTGCTAAAATCTTCTCAGCCAAAACAACAGCTCCTCAAAATCTGAAAACAATAATTTTAGATATTAAATAAAAACTAACTTCCATACTTGGCATGTAAGATGTTGGTTTAGGAAACCTTTGAAGACAAAAGTATTTTGGATATTCATAACATAAAAATAGACCTCAAACTCAGTGGCGGATCCACACAATTGCCGCCGTAGGCTTTTAAAATTTGGCCGCCCCTACGGACTCGATACCCTAGTTCACAATAATATATTACAATTTTTTTATCAATGAAATTTTAAGTTTATAATTTGTGCGCTACAGTCCTAATCACACCACCTTTTTTGCGTAATTAGTATAATTATTGTGAACCAGGGGATCGATGTGTCAGTTCCTAGATTATTTTTACAACTTAAATATTTAGTTGAGATTGTACATGACATATTTTCTGGGTATATTTCTGAGCTAATAAAAACTCAATCATATATTGCTAATATAGCGGGGTAAGGTGTGATTTAATACTCCTAACCTACATTCGGTAAACGTAATTAAATATCTTTTATTGCGCTTACTGTTTAAAAACAATATATTTAATTATCTGGTAACAATCCGGCTGATGATGATGATGAAATTCAATCAGTTAAGTTATGAAAGTTTTTCAATTCCATATTGCACAATTTTTTATTCACAAAATCATCAATTATATTCGTCGTATGAAATTTTGTTCATTAGCTGATTCTATGCACAAAAGCCCTAAGGCTTTTAGCTTTTCTTGGTTTATGGTAGACTTTAGATAACTTTTTACATGTTTTAAGCAAGAAAAGCTGCTATCACTCGCACAATTTGTCGCTGGTGTACATAAAGACATTTAAACTGCTGTGTCAGTATGGATAAACGTTTAGCAAATTCTGTTTTCGCAGGAACATAGATAGACTTTTCAATGGTCCAGAATCAGGTTTCACAAAAATTCTTTCACTGTTCAATCTTAACACAGCCGATCACGACCCTGGTTCGTGATGCTCAGTTTAGCTCTGGGCGCTGATCACGACCCCAGCGCGTCATCGGAATTCCTTGAACTTATTCTAAAAATTCAAGGAATTTCGGAGTCAGTGTTCGTTGCATATTATAGCTACACACACATAGGATTAATTTACGTAAGGAAGTGCGGTGGAGTGCAAGGGGAGGGAATACAAGGAATGCGTCGAAGCGCTCGGCGCGCAATCCCTGACGCGTGGCGGCTACATTTGGTGTTTATTTACGTAATTTTTGACGCCAAATGAATTCGTTGCGACGCAGCTATCGGCTTATATCGAATGATATTGTGGACTCATGTGTGGAGGAAATTGACGGTAAATTTTATTATATTTAGGTACATGTAAGTACTAGTTGTTTTTGTAAATTATTGCGAAAAATACTTTTTATATAATATTATATAACGAGTTTTGAATGAGTTCGTCTGATTGATTATCATTTTTAAGCGACTACGGTTTTTGGTGTCCAAGAAGAGGAAGAGGATGTTGAAAATACGCCGATGATGTTCCTAGACCCGAACCTGAACAAGGTTGTATTCAGGAACGAGTCGAAGAAATCCGTGGTGGCGGACGGCACTTTCACTCGAAAACAAATAAAATTGAAGTATGGGAGTCTAGAGGAGCAAAGTGCTGTAAAGATTGAGAAGGAAATTTACTTACGAAAAGCTGATTTAGCAAGAGATGGAATGAGAGATGATATACAGCATGGAAAAAATTTGGAAAATTCTACAAGTGATATGGTCATAGCTACCTACCTTGTGACCGTGATTTTAGTATGTTGGAGAAGGAGAAGAAACATAGTAAGAACATTTTTGTTTCTGAAGAATGGAATTATGTTATTTCAAAAGCCAAGAAAAAGAGTCCAAAATTTTTGATTGTGAAGAAGAGAAACCAATAACTAATAGAAAAGTTGATGATAATACAAACAAAATCAAAGAACCAAAGTTGAATGGCTGAAAATTCAATGGTTGTGATTTACTTATGATAATCCATACAAATACACCGATAGTAATGATGAATCTTTTTCACTGTTTTGGTATTGAAAAAAGGACTCGTTTTTCTTCCTCCTTGATCCCAATGGACGCCCCCATTGGGAAGAAAAAATATGAAAATCTATTATTACAACTCTTGCCATATATCCCTCCAATTCAACATAAAATCTATCGCAACCTGAAGACTAATAATTCTGCACAAGATAATGAAGTTAACTTCTATGATAATGACCCAACCCAAGAGTAACATTCTAATTAGGTAGAATAGTGATTAGAGCATCAACAACTTATGAAACTGTTTCTTTTAAGTATCTAAAAGCAATCGGCTGGTATATCTATAGAGACAAGTTAAGGAACTTTGGAAACTTTTCCTAAAAGCATCAAAACTAATGAAGATCTAAAGTTATCAACGGAAACTGTAACCATAGGAATCCATCACAAGCTTTTGAGAGCAGTTGTCTCGTCAAAACCAAGACCTCAGTACGAAAAATTCCTTTATAGACCATTAAGCTGAAGGAGCTTAGGGAAAAGGCCAGGAAACTTCAATAGGGCCAAATACTTTTCCTAAAAATCAAAACTATTGAAGATCTAGAGTTATCGACAGAAATTGTAACCATAGGAATCCATCAAGCTTTTGAGAGCAGTTGTCTCGTCAAAACCAATACCTCAGTACGAAAAATTCCTTGATAAAACATTAAGCTGAAGGAGCTTAGGGAAAAGACCAGGAAACTTCAATACGACCAAAAACTTTTCCTAAAAACATCAAAACTATTGAAGATCGAGAGTTATCGACAGAAACTGTAACCATAGGAATCTATCGAGCTTTTGAAAGCAGTTGTCTCGTCAAAACCAAGACTTCAGTACGAAAAATTCCTTGATAAAACATTAAGCTGACGGAGCTTAGGGAAAAGACCAGGAAACTTCAATAGGGCCAAAAACTTTTCCTAAAAGCATCAACTATTGAAGATCTAGAGTTATCGACGGAAACTATAACCATAGGAATCCATCAAGCTTTTGAGAGCAGTTGTCTCGTCAAAACCAAGACCTCAGTACAAAAAATTCCTTGATAAAACATTAAGCTGAAGGAGCTTAGGGAAAAGACCAGGAAACTTCAATACGACCAAAAACTTTTCCTAAAAACATCAAAACTATTGAAGATCGAGAGTTATCGACAGAAACTGTAACCATAGGAATCTATCGAGCTTTTGAAAGCAGTTGTCTCGTCAAAACCAAGACTTCAGTACGAAAAATTCCTTGATAAAACATTAAGCTGACGGAGCTTAGGGAAAAGACCAGGAAACTTCAATAGGGCCAAAAACTTTTCCTAAAAGCATCAACTATTGAAGATCTAGAGTTATCGACGGAAACTATAACCATAGGAATCCATCAAGCTTTTGAGAGCAGTTGTCTCGTCAAAACCAAGACCTCAGTACAAAAAATTCCTTGATAAAACATTAAGCTGAAGGAGCTTAGGGAAAAGACCAGAAAACTTTAATAGGGCCAAAAACTTTTACTAAAAGCATCAAAACTATTGAAGATCTAGAGTTATCAACGGAAACTGTAACCATAGGAATCCATCACAAGCTTTTGAGAGCAGTTGTCTCGTCAAAACCAAGACCTCAGTATGAAAAGCAAGACTGCAAAAATTGCTAGCAGAAGCTAAACCTAGTTAGATGGGGCTTCTTAAGAAGCCTTATGGAGTCTTCAACACCACTGAAATAGAAACAGTGGTGATACTAGCGTTAAAAGATTTCACAGGGTCATGGAAGACCTCGGCCTTGAACTCTTTAGAGTCCAACGAAGGCTCTGTAATGAGGACTGGTGTAGGGCTGTAAAGCCAAACTTGGTGCAGTGGACTGTTGAGTCTTTTATACCATATAAAACAAGCAGTGAGGACTACGGAGTATTGATATCCTTCTTTATCTGGTGAAAATCTTCAGAGAAGTTTTGCATGGGGATATATTCTAGAACAATAGACAATAGTCAAAGTTCTATTTATACCTAAGGCTGGCAGAAAAAAAAATCCTTATCTCCTTCAGACCGCCTATCTGCATTTTTTCTCAAAACATTGGAAAAGGTTAAATATACATGTTGCTCTAGCTATGAGGTCCATACAATACAACTACCATACTTTTAGCAGAGGCAATCTAAATCTATAGAAACAGCCCTGATCAGTGTTATTGACAAGGTTGAAAATGTGCTTGAGGATAAATAAATGTTTTTGTGTGTTTCTAGATAATGAGGGCCTTTTACTGTATCCCCACATCACTGCTGATTGGGGCGGGGGCGGGGGGATTTGACAGATAAAAATGTTGACCCAGCAACCACCTAGTGGGTGCAGTCAATGCTCTCAAGATGAAAAGTAATAGAGCAGTTTCAAACTTTGAGTGAGGTTGCAACTACCAAAGGTTGTTCACAAGGAGGTGTATTGTGACCCTTTCTTTGGACTCCTGCAGTTGACCAATAATTGTACAAGATGGGGCAGACCCCCGCGTTGACATACTGGGTTATGCTGATGACCTTGTCGCTATTGCGAGGGGTTTTTGGCTAAAGTGCTCTATTGTCAAATATAAAAAGCTCGAAATACTATAGTAGTGTAATTGACGTAGTAACTGGCGTACGGATAAACAGTTTTATCAGTTAATGCTAATAAAACTATTATAATACCCTTTACCAAAAAGAGAGAGTTGGAATAATTAGTTACACTGAAGCTTAATGGTAAATAAATCCATTCTCCACTGAAGTTAAGTATTTGTGGGTAACAATCGATCGAAAACCAACATGGAATTCACACCTTAGCAACTTATGTCATCATCATAACTTAGTGAATAAAACTAAATTTACGGATTCTATCGCGTTGATTAAGTTTTATTCTATCCGTAAATTTAGTTTTATTTAATGAGTAGTGTTCGCGTAAATTTAAGAAATCATTATCATAACTTAGGTTTAAATTGCTATAGCTGCATGCAATTGTATGGTTGGGGCTTGTGTCCTAGTGTAAGTACGAACCTGTTGCTGTACAGCAGTATAGTGAGACTGATTATAACCTACTCCTCAATTGTATGGTGAAATAAGGCCAATCAAAATACAACCGCAGACAAGCTAAATAATGCATAAGGGACTGCCTGTTTGATGGCAAATGGATCGTCTTGAGCTCTTGAGTGACTCTTATTGCACCTCAATACTTAACACATTCATCACCCCTACGATTTTCACGATGTCTTCTCGGATGCCGCCTACATTTTACGGTTGACTCGCCAGGCGAGTCGCCGGCACTGCAATATAAATTGATCGACTCGCCACGCGAGTTCACTGGCACTACGTAAGGGTAAATTCTATGTTTTGTAATTTTTGTGGCCGTCGCAATGTACTTAACGTGTTTACGCAATTAAAAAGTGTTTCCGGACTATTCGGCTTCTAAAAATGGCAAAAAACTCTTTGGATAAAATAAAAAGTAAGTTTGTTTCGTAATTTGAGCAGTGGTTGTCAACCTTTTCAATTGTGGTTATTGTTAAGGTTATATTTTGAATTTCTAATACTTGTGAATAGACAATTTTACCCTGAAATCATTTAATACGGGTTTTCAGTTTTAAGAATATGGTATCAGATTAAAATGTATTATTTTGGGTCGGCTTTAGTAATCTGCTGCACGATTTAAGTGATTATTTTAGCTTTAGTTGACAGGCAATTATGCTACTGATTACCATTTAACTGCTTTTTATGCCGGAAATCTTTATTTTTCGAGATATCGATAGTTAAAGTTTTGAGGTTATATCGAGCTGGCTAGACATCCGGTACTTGATTTTGATTAATTAAATTACATATAACGAAACGCAAATATTATGTCAGTTTGTTTTTTTAACACAGATACACTCATAAAAAAGTTAATCACTCAGACCCAAACAATCCATTTGTGGCTGGAGATGGGACTTATATACAACAAATTGAGTTGCAATGGAGAGCAGTCAAGGTCATCAAAACACGGGAGTCCAGTAAACGTAAGCCAGGTCACAAAGGTAGTGAACAGATAAACGCATGCGATGACGAAAGGGTCGATATTGAAAACAAAGTTTACAGAAGTTTACTAGAGTAGGCAACGACGTCACAAATAGGAATACAAGACGAAATATTTAGTTGCAAGTGCATTCTTGAAGTGCGATTTAACATTAGTCAATGAGAGCTTTGTAAAAAACAATGTTATCAGTGCTTTTGTTCTTCAAATACAACGGCGCGCCGGTGTTTTTTTGTCGGCTGTTTTATCAATGCCGACCCTTTTTTTTATTTATTTTTAACCCTATTACAAAGATACAAGAATTATAATATGGCTGCTAGATATGTTATCTCAAATATTACGATAACTTTGTATTTCTAAAGCTTGTTTTTAAAAAAAATTATGTCTTGATAGTTCTTCCTAGGACAGAGGCTTTATTCCAAACTGGTGGTATATCAATACGTAATCAAACAAGAGTGACTTTCGATAAGTAACACATAAACACTCACGCCTGTCACCCAGAGACGTAGGCACGAGACTACGGACTTCCATTTGGCACGATCCTAATTATTCTAATGAAACTAGTTTGTTGTATATTAGTTCCATATCACAAGTATGTAGGTAGTCCATGCTACTATGTTCACGTCGTTGTATAACATGTCAAAGGTTGAGGATCTATGTCAGGAGACTCGCCTAGCGAGTTCAAGGCATTGGAGAATAGTTTTTTTCCTTTCAAATTTAAACGGGGTCTCCACACCCGGCCCACCACGTAAATCTTTAGTTTACTTTACGTGGTAGAGCCATGCTGCAGTTATATTAGTAGTATAGTTGTAGCACGAATGGGTCGGCTCGACCGGGGAAGGACCACGCTCTCACAGAATACCAGCGTGAAATAGTAGCTTAATGCTGCTGTGTTTCGTATGGTGAGTGTAGAGAACCGGAGACCCTTTTTACTGGAAATGAGGCATTCCATCTCAGTCCTCATGGGTGACAACGCATCTGCATTTTGATTTGCAATGGAAGATAGATGTAGATGTCTATGGGCCACAGCAACCACTTACCATCAGGTGGACTGTGTGCTCGTTTGTCACCCTATTCTATAAAAAAAAAAAAAAAAAAAAAGCATATATTTAGTCTAAACTATAATTTTAAGCAGAAAATACGGATGCATTTTGGAAATATTAGTGAAAAACACTGAACTCGCCAGACGAGTTGTCGGCACTGGAATAAGATTTACGTGAACTCTCCGGGCGAGTCGGTGGCACTGAATGTGTTAACTCCCTTTAATCTTTATGTAGACAGGTCTCTGGCGAGTTCTTATTTGATGAACGCCCAGAGCAGTCTGAGATTGCTTTCCTACAGATTGAGATCCCTGCACGACTCAATGAAGGAAACACTGACTTTGTACATGATCTAAGATATCACATGTACAATACACTTATTCAAGATTAGCATGAATTGGGGGATATTCCAGGGAGAATTTTTCACCATACTTCTTTGTGTGGAAATTAACCTGCAAAAACACTATGTCAACCATATTACTTATATAAACTCTAATAGTCATATTTAGTGACATCAAAGCTAGTTAGAGACTGAGTGAATCGTTTAAACACCCTGGGGTGTAGTAATAACAAGGTTGATATGAGATGGTTCTGGGATCATGATGGTTTGTAGGCAATGAACTTGCTGACAAGCTTGCTCAGGAGTGTTCAAAAAGTATGCAATTTAGACTTAATCCATTATGTGGGATCCCAAAAAGCCTGACCTGATTGACTCTTTAAACTATTTATCACAATAAGATCTGGTCTGATACACAAAAAACCTGTTATAATTTTTTTAAAGAGCATATATAATATACCCTTTACCTTTTCAGTTTCTATGAAATACAAGAAATGAATATAAAAATTACTTAATAAAATATAAACTTACACCTTAGCAGAGTTTTTACTCAAGATCTTGGCAGTCATGGCTTACGGACTGTTGTATCAACTCCTTGTATAATAACCTGTCACCAATCCTGCAAAATGTTTAAGAAAATCATAAGATTTTGTCTATAAGACAAAAATGGCAAACATCCCATAAACTCAACAAGAAGCATACAATGCAAAACAATATATGAATATGTTTTTTATAAAGGCTTTTGCCATTAATGCTCAAGTAAACATCACTGACCTAACCATATCACACTCACCACATTGAAGCAGCTGCACAGGTTTAAGCACAGCCTTCTTCATTCTCGGTAGATGAATGCAAGCAGCAGGCACGTCTTGCACTTCACTCACACAGATAACATGGATCTCTTCATCCTTTTTGACAATATGGCCTTCACTCACTGACAAATATTAACTTCCATACCCAATTTTCCTACATTAATTTAATAAAATGTTACTGCTTTCAAACAAAAGGAAGATTAAAGTATAAAATTTTATTTATAATATGTATTTCTTTCAACACTTACTATCATTCAAGATGCCAAGAGATTTTCCCTCCCAAACTTCACAAAATTAAAACATCCATCTCATTTTGCATACATCTTTATTTAATGCAGGTCCCTCATCACACCACATCACAACATAACACACATTATATTTCATCAACTTACATTATTGTTTAATACAACAATTTTAAGATTTATACATTCATAGAGTATGCAGTTATGCTATGTGATAAAACTATCACTTTACATTTCCATTAAGAACACTAGCTTAAAATATTTGAAATGAACAACACTAAGACTTATATTACACCACCATACAAACATCTCTGGTATGCCTTACAGATGCCTCACCTCATGTTTGGGGTTTATTGTTGTTACTCCATCCACTGCTGCTTCCAGCTGGTCCAGATCCACCTCCACTATTACCACCCCAACCGCCTTGGCCATTTGACCAGTTTCCTTGGTTCCAGTTGCCTTTACCATTATTCCAACCTTGACCCCCTTGACCTTGATTCCATGATGGAGGTGGACCATTTTGACCCCAATTTTGGTTGCCATTCCAATTTTTGCCCGAATTGCCTTGTGGAGGTCCACCTTGCCAGTTGTTAGGCCCAGAACTTCCAGGACCGCCTAAAAACCCACCCCATCCAGCTTGATTAAGGGCCGCAGCAACAAGACTTATTGGTAAATTAAAATTAGCTGGTGGCCCTCCACCATTTGGATTAATCCCCAAATTTTGCATGTTTAGAGTATCAATGTTACTATTACCTCCATTGCTAGAGCCCCCAGAAGGACCTGACCTATTTCCATCCCAGTTTGGTCCATAAGAGTCATCTTTCCAATTTTGATTAGACTTGCTTTTGATTTTTGGTGCTGCACTTGAAACTGATACCGAAGCACCTTTGATTACATGATCTTCACCACACAGACTTTGTGCAACTTCTGGATCTAGAAATGTAACAAAACCAAATGCCCTAAATGGTCGGGGTACAAAAACATCGGTAACTTCTCCAAATTTAGAAAAGTATTCTCGAAGATCATCTGCAGTCATATCCTCTGTACACCTTCCTACAAATACTTTACAGGGCATTTGTGGCACAACACCTTCCTTGGAGTTAGGGATGCGCACATCAACCCATCGACCATCAATGTTATGTCTCTGTGCCAGAGCTCTCATTTGTGAAGCATATGTGGCAAAGCGTATAAAACCAAAGCCTTTGAAGGAACCATTTTTATCTTTTTTTAGTTGAACCATTACTACTTCTCCAAATTGTTCAAAGTATTGTTTTATAGATTCTTCTGTAGATTTCCATGGTAAGCCGAGGCAAATTAAATCAGAACAAGTAAGTTTTTTCTCCAGTCGTTTAGTTTTCGCTGCTGAATTTTCAGAGGATACGTCTTCCATTTTCCGTTTATTTTCTTTTGGAAATACACAAAGATATAAGTTTTTGCCCCATCCGGCTTCGCTCGGCGGGTGCAACTTGCCATCACTGAGTCTTATACCTCTGATTGATTTAGTTTCAGGATGACGATATTTGAGTCCACATGCTCCCGGAAACTGGGCTACCAGCGTAGAAAGAAGGAGTGTGCCATCATGTTCACAAGGGATTTCTACAGCATTTGTATCATCTTCATCCTCACTTACTTTTATGTAATCAAAAATATCTTCATTGTAATTAACATTTCTGTTATTCATTTTGATAAGAAAGAATTAGAATTCAAATAAGTAACTTATTAGCTTAGTATAATTTCAACTAAAGTACCAGAGTAGCTTTCAAAGATGTCCACAAAATGGCTGCAAAATGGCTACCAATGTACCAATGGCTACCACTCTAGGGATGGTCATTGAAAGCTTTAAGCGTGAAATATCGATATTAGATTTTCTAAGACAAAGATACATCAGTCATGTAAACTAAAATGCTATGTAAAATAAAATATTTAAAAGCAAAAATCTGTTTTCGGGTAAAAATCTTAATTAAGATTCTGCAAGTCCTCTAGAATAAAATTTATTTTACAGAAAACTAAATTTTCCAAACGACTTTTATGTTTAATAGTTGCTTTTAAAACTAACAGATAAAAATGAAAACTCTTCTCAAAAATAGTGCGTGAAATTATTATTTCTTTAAAACACAAATTAAAAAATTTGCTAAAATTTTAATATTACTGACTATTTAATTTTTATGTATATTGTTTTATCAAATAAATATTTCATAATAATTTTTAAATAATATTTTTGTCTTGAATAAATAAGCATCCTCATCTGACTATACTATCTGACGATTTTTTTAATAATTAAATATCATACAACGATGTTTACGTCATGCATAAATCAGCAAATATCGACATCGATGTGAACATAAATATATACTGAATGACCTTTTTTACTGTCTGGAAAAAAATTAAGCGTTGAATGGAGTAGAAGCCCATGGAAACTTAGACCATTAAACCCAATGGAGTTGCCTCTTATGATTATTCCCATCTGCGTAAGTAATGGATTTAAAAATCTTGTGCGTTTATAAAAACTGTTTACGGAATCGATTCCGTCATTACAATAATCGTTTCCGTCGTTGTAGGTGCTCTATAAAAATGCCGATTTGTGTGGTTAACGTGTGCAAAAAGTAGTCAAATACTTCAAATTTACAAAAGATAGAGTTACATTCCATATGTAAGTATTTTTATTGTGATATATGCCTTCTTTCTATTACAATCATTTAAATAATATCATAAATAATAATCGAAAATTTTACCGATAAGATAATCCAGTATATAATATTTTATAAACATCGTAGTGATCGTAGACAGAGAAACCTATAGACTAATGCATAGATTACTGTGTATATACTAGAGATAGATGTGCGACTCAAATTTTATTTTCGTTATTGATACGTGCTTCGACTAACAGATGGCGCTAAATTAAAAGTGCTTTAAGCTCGCCCTTTATTTTCACTATACAATTATTATTTTATATACAACCATCAATTACATTGCACAAGTGCTGCAATGTAATTAATAGTTGTTTATGTTTCTTGCCATGTTAGTTGCTGCTGCTAATTGTTAGTTTCTGCTACAAAAATAAAAACCGGTTATTTTTAAAATGTTTATTGTTTAAAAGTTCTTGGCTTCATTATCGATTAACATTAGATGTGTTAAATTTACCAATATTTGCACAATATCATTTGTGATTTCTTTATACAATGTCGCTACTGGTTAGTAGATATATTACAGCGAATAGAATACATAGTATAATTTTTATTCAATATAGATTATTACATAAAACTTATTGAATGTCATGTTTTATTTACAACTGGTTCGACTCTTTAACATATTTCACTTTACAATAATTTTGTTTGTATTTTTTAAATAAATTTTAATAGAACAAGCATGGTGGCGATCACCTCATTCCCAGAGTTTATTTTTATTTGGAGTATTATTTGACATTATAAAACACTTTTTGTACATTTTTCCTTTAATAAAACATTTAAACTTGTTATATGACAAATTTTGTACATTTTCTGGGATTTTGTTGTAAAAGCGTATAGACTACTAGTAACTGGTATTAAAAGCTATGTTTATTCCTAGTGTTTAAAGTATGAACATCTTTATTCTTATTAAATATTATGAAAGCTATTTATGTTTTTATGTACCTACATACATTACATTTTCAAAATTATAATGCGGGTTATTTCATTAAAATTTTCTCTAAGGGACTCTTTACAATTTAAGATATTAATTGTCCATACGACGGCTCTATTTTACAAAACGAATATGGCTTCAATGTTAGTCACATGAGCCCAATAGTAATACCGAGAAAAACAGTGGTATCCACAAGACTAAACTCCTTCCCATTTAAGAGCACATTGGTATTTGAATCCTTTCCAAAGTTTTGCTCCACTTTCAAAATTTCATGAATTAGTATCAATTAATTGTTAATAGTGGTGCATTACTGGAATATAAAAAGATACATTTTAATCTTTAAAATATGTACTTGATAACGTTATCATATTTTAGTATCATAACTATTTTTTAAACGTGTGTAACAACTATACCTTTTAAAAATACAAATAATTTACAAAAGTGACTTCTTATGCCCACTTTACTATTGTTTACACGTGTAATCAATATACTATTTTTTTAAACAAAATGAACATTTTATATATTATAACAACATAGCATCATACATAATACACTCATACATAATACAACTTTAAAAAGAATATTTGAAATTATAATCAATCTAATAAATTGTGGAAAAGACTACGTAAAGCAACAAAAATATGACCAAGAAAAAAATTGAATAAAACTCTGACATCTTTAACTATGCACACCCACATATTCCTGAATATGCAGTTAGTATAGTAAGTAGTAATATGAATGTAGTGGAAGATAATACAATTTTGAAGACAAATTGTTTAGCTTAATTAAAGAATATGTATATATTTAATTAAAGAAATGTATAATAAAAGATTTATAACAAACATGATTAAATGGTGTCTATGATCAATTTACAATTAACAACAAGGTAAGCAATAATTAAGTTAATAAAACAAAGGCAGAAATAATGCTTTTAAAATTTAAAATAAGAAACAATTCTCTTACTGGACTAATGATTAGCTTGGCCTCGAGTGAGAAAGGTCCATAACGTAATTTTAGGTTATACAATAAACTTTATGACTTTTAAACACAATTAGATAAAAAATTTAATTGTTCTAAGAACTGAACTTACCAAGATTTACCAATCCTAATCTCACAAAACACTTTTTTCTTCACTTAAACCAACTTGTAAACTCCTTGGATCGCTACGAACTGTCAAAGTTGTTTAGCAAAGTGTAGTTTGCTAAACAAAAAAAAACCGGCAGGGAGAAAAGGACAAACAATCACACTGCTCTGTCTCATTTCTATACAAGACGTATGCATAAATCTATCTTTTTCGTGTGTGAATGCGAAAGAAGGTGTCAATTTGTCTATAGGTTTCTCTGTCTGCGCTTAGATCGCTAGGAACTGTCAAAGTTGTTAAGCAAAGTGCAGTTTGCTAAACAAAAAAACCGGCACGGAGAAAGGGACAAACAATCACACCGCTCTGTCTCATTTCTATGCAAGACGTATGCATGAATCTATCTTTTTCGTGTGCGAATGCGAAAGAGGGCGTCAATTTGTCTATAGGTTTCTCTGTCTACGGTAGTGATAATAAAAATATGACAAGCACACTCCCCACGAGATTAGTTATATGTTTATTTTTTAAAAGTCAACCCTTAAATGTTACCGATTAGGTTTAAAATTGAACACTCAACCACAACGGCACTCCTAACGAGACTATAGTCAACCAATTCTAAGAAATACCTTTTGACGTTTCACACTAATCATTTAACAATAACTTTGCACAAGCGTACTCACACGATTTAGAATAACCTTTTACGTAAATCCGAAGAATTATGAAGTAATCTGTATTTCATTACAACGAGTATGGTTTTTTATCATTAATTTAAATTTGAATCTTTCATACAAACCAAAATATTAAAAAAATAACCAGTATCAACTCTTTTATTTGACGTCGTTTCAATCCCCCCAATTGTGCTGAGGACGTGTGCTCCAGAGTTGGCACCGGTTTTAACGCGTCTTTTCCGGTACTCCTACTCCCTAGGCGTAGTCCCAAAATCATGGAAGACGGCTTTCGTCCACCCGATCCCTAAAAAAGGCGACCGCTCAGACCCGTCCAACTACCGGCCAATCGCCATCACCTCCTTGTTCTCCAAAACAATGGAGTCCATTGTAAACTGCCAGCTCATGAGGTACCTTGAGGATCACCAGCTGATTAGTGACCGCCAATACGGTTTTCGCCGTGGTCGGTCAGCTGGTGATCTTCTGGTCTACCTCACTCACAGATGGGCGGAGGCAGTAGAGTTCAAGGGGGAGGCATTGGCCGTTAGTTTGGACATTGCGAAGGCCTTCGATCGGGTTTGGCACAAAGCGCTTCTTTCGAAGCTCCCTTCCTATGGGCTTCCCGAGAAATTGTGCGATTGGATCACCAGCTTTCTTGCAGATCGGAGCATCAAGGTCGTTGTAGACGGTGCAAGCTCCGATTGCAAGCCTATTAATGCTGGTGTTCCACAGGGCTGCGTGCTATCGCCAACGCTGTTTCTTCTGCACATCAATGATATATTGCATACCCGTAACATTCATTGCTATGCAGATGACAGCACTGGTGATGCTCTTTACACCGGCCGAGCCAATATTTCTCGGGAAAACGTCTCCGAGTGCCGGGACAAACTTGTGTCTGAAGTCGAGTCTTTGCTGAACAGAGTCTCGGATTGGGGACGACTAAATCTAGTCCAGTTTAACCCCCAGAAGACACAAGTTTGCGCGTTAACCGCTAAAAAGAACCCCTTTGTCGTATCCCCTCAGTTTCAAGGCACTCCCCTTGTTGCCTCAGCCAGTATCGGAATCCTCGGCGTCGACATATCGAGTGACGTGCAGTTTCGTGGTCACTTGGAAGGGAAGGCCAAATTGGCCTCTAAAAAGCTTGGCGTGCTCAGCAGAGCGGGACAGTATTTCATGCCGGCACACTGCCTGCAACTTTACAAGGCGCAGGTTCGGACGCACATGGAATACTGTTCCCATCTCTGGGCTGGGGCTCCCCAGTACCAGCTCCTTCCACTTGACCGCATCCAGCGCAGAGCGGCTCGAATCGTCGACGACCGAGTGCTTTCCGATCGGCTCGATTCACTGGCGTTGCGAAGAGATGTTGCATCTCTTTGCGTATTTTATCGCATCTATCACGGGGAGTGCTCTGAGGAATTGTTCGGATTAATCCCAGCCGCCAAATTTCGTGAACGCACGACACGGCAAACTTCCCGATACCATCCACACCATCTGGATGCTTGGCGGTCCACCACTGTACGTTTCACAAGGAGTTTTCTTCCACGTACAACCTCTCTGTGGAATAGTTTATCACCGGCGATTTTTCCGGACCGATACGACCTGGGGACCTTCAAGAAAAGAGCTTACTCCTTTCTAAAGGGCCGGCAACGCACCCGCAATTCTCCTGGTGTTGCGGTTGATCATGGGCGGCGGTAGTCACTTAACATCAGGTGAGCCGCATGCTCGTTTGCCCCCTCTTCTATAAAAAAAAATGTCGCTATGTTGTACATTACCGTGGTGTTTAGATAATTAAAATTCATTATTATGCAAATAATCGGAAAAAATATTCAAGTAATCGGTAAAAAATAAAAATATTCAAATAATGGAATCATAATTTTTTTATGTATTATTTTTTTATTTCATTTTTATCTTTTAAATCCTTTAATTAAATCATTTAATTAATAAAAAAAGTTTATTTTTCTACTTTGTAAACGTAATTTTGTGTAGGCAAAAACCCATAGCCGCGCTGAAAATACCACTAGGTACGCAATTTCAATATTCCGGCATTCCGGGACCTTACTATGCGTAATTATGTACTTTGTGTTTGTCTTCTTATTTTGTGACCCGGCTTTAACTTTTTTCGACTGTTTCTTCCATATTCGTTGAAGCATTGCCCATGTCACAAAGGATCATTGGGCTTAAGTGGTAGAAAAAAAACTATGGATGACTTTGAAAGAGAGATTAACTTTGAATGTATTATTGAAAAATAATAATTAATCTAAATAACGACAACTCAACTAGTTGTACTGAAAGTGATTGAATAAATTTATTTGTAATATGGTTTCAGTCTCAAATTTTTATAACTGTGCGTCTAGAAATAAGCAGTGGCAACAAATACGAAGAAAATGATAAATCTTGTTTTTTAAATTATGCGTTTTTAATTTATTCTAGTATTATTCAAACTAAACTGTAAATGATTACCAACTCTAAATAATCTATATAGGATTTTTTAAGAATCGAATATTGTACGTTCCCATTTTTTGGTTGGCATGCTTGGTGCAATAAGTCTGACAGCTGTCAAAATGTATTTCTTAGATTTGGTTGCGTAGAAAGAAAAACTATGGAGTGTAAAGGTAAGGAGTAGAGACTGTGTATTAAAAAGTGTCCGCAGAAAACCGTTAAATAAGGGTGGCTCCACTATAGCTACGGGTTAAATTTTAAGGGGAAATACAATCTCTAATGGCTTAGCAAGATCCTTCGTTATGCCGAAAATATTGCAGCATTAATTTTGAAATAAATATATGGTAAAGTTGAGGATTAATGTTAAGGATTATGTTAGACGAAAACACGATTTCGTAAAATAAGGGTGGCGCCACTATAGCTCGGGGTAAATTTTAAAGAACGCGCCGAAAAATATTAGTAGGATAGACGACTTTTTCGAGGTTATGTTTACTAAATAAAATTATTTTAGATTTTAGAGCTACTGAGCAGTTTAGCAGCACACTTCAACCGTTGACAATTGCTAAGTTCATTTCATGTAGGTGTTTCCTGTAGCTACTCCAGCGCTGTCGTGGAGAGTTTTTGAAGTGTTATTTATTGATTACAGATGGACACTTTTTCAACTATTCTCCTATGAGAGATTGTTCTCCTTACATCAACACTCTATAACATAAAGGTTAGAGAATATGAGAACGATCGCCGTAGAAAATAGTGCCCCAGAAATACACCATAAGTGAGACACTGCGATCGCTAAGTTCGCTCAATAAAAGTCATTTTCCGATTCGATCCGACCGATCGCTCAATAAAAGTCATTGGCCTTCGGTGAATTATATTATAGCCTTCGTAAGTTCTAAACCTGCTACTTGTCGGTATTTATTTATTGTATGTGTGTGAATGAGTGTGTGTGTATCTGTGAGTTGTGTATGTATGTATGATCTATCCAGTACTAAAAACTATGTATATGAAATAAGAAGGTTTTCAGTGGTCTCATAGTCCACACTTAACAACCATTGGGTTACTTTTAATTTGCAAGTGCATTTATTAAGAGGATATATACCAATTCTAGCGTTTACTTTATTACATAGAAAATTACCCAGAAAGATAAAAAATTTATTGAAAATTTGGTGCAATGCGTGTTGTAGTAACAGACTAGATCATTTTTGTGCTTATCTTTTATCTTTTTATAAATTATAGTGTAAGAGTTAGTGCTTTTTAATGATATATTGTAGAATAAAGAGCTGCCTGACAGATAGGACTTTCCAATGTTTGTATAGGTCTACAGTAGGGTAAAGAAAGGGAAGTGAGGCGGATACTTTTAGTATAGCTCTCTGTGCTCGTTCCAGTTTTATTATTTTTGTCCTTTCAGAACCACCCCAAGTTGTTATGTAGTATATGATAATCGATTGACATAAGGCAAAGTAAATTATTATGGTGACTTTTGAGTCAGCTATGTGCCTAAGGTTTTTAAAAATGTATATTAACTTTCTTACTCTAGTTGTTAACATGTTTATGTGGCTATGAAAACTGAGTTTGTTATCAATAATTACTCCAAGAAATTATCTACTCTCTCAATAACACTGCAATGACATTGTGACGTGTATGTACTCTTAATGAATATTGGGAGTTAATGTTATTTCTTGAACGCATGGTAAAAGTCATATATTTTGTTGTTTGTATATTTAATGTTAAAATGTTGTTTTTAGCCAGTCAGATACTTTATTTAAGCCTTCTTGAGCGTTTGCATATACTTCTTGCCACTTATGAGCAGCTCCTTGAGGCATTGGAGACGAGATATGGCGACGCTTACCTGGAACACGTCTTTCGTGAGCAGCTTAAAGATCGCGTGCAGCGCATCAACGAAAACCTGCAGCAGTGGGCTCTAGAGGTGGAGCAGCTGGTGCGAAATGCATACCGATCTGTAGCTGCGCTCATTGAAGGGAACCTGGTGTAGACATTCATCGACGGCAACCGCGACCTTGAAGTCAGAGCTGCTGTGAGGCTCGGGCACCACGAGACGCTTAAGGACGCCTTGGCCCATGCACTGGAGGTGGAAGCCGTGCAGCAGGATCATCGTTCCCATCGCGTCAGGGAAGTTGCAGCAGCTACAGTTCGCGACAGCAATAAAGGATACAGCCCTAGGTACTATGGCTGTGGGGAAAGGGGCCATCTTCCCCTAGAAAGGGAAGGTGAACGAGCTCAGGAGGGTAGTGCGACCAACAGCACCGCCCAGCAGCAGCAGGGAAACGAGTAAAAGCCAGAACTGTGGGGCGGGTGCTGGCTGATGTAAAAAGAGCCCCAAGGATTTCGATCTCACAAGCCCATGATGGGAACAGTCTAATCATCAAGGGCGAGGTCAACGGAATGCCGTGTAAACTGACCATAGACACTGGAGCCTCTCGTACGGTTGTTAGTTTCCAACTTATAAGTCAGTTCCTTGGGGACTCCGCATACAACCGAGAACGTATTAATTTGGTAACAGCCACTGGTCAGCGTATATCCGTCCGTGGAGAGAAGGAAATGGAGTTGAAGCTAGGCAACATGATCTACCTGCATAATGTCATCGTGGCTTATATAATGGACGACTGCATCCTGGGCCTAGACTTTATGAGGAATAATTGTTGTGACATCGACGTTAAGCAAGGTGTTTTGAAATGTGGACTATTACTTTCTTTTTATGATTTTTACTTTTACTTTTATGACTACTAACTTTTTATGGAAGGTGCGTTACCAGTTTCTTCCACCGAGATCGGAAGCGATTGTGCCGGTTAGTCTGCCTCGGAACCCTGGGCAAGCTCACCGTTGTGTACTCGTGGAAAGGGTAAACAATGACCTTCCATGGAAAGTAGCTCGAACCTTGGTCAGAACCACTGACATCTCAGGAGTACGTGTGCGGAACCTTTGTGACCAGAAACAGATTATAGAAAAAGGCACACTGGTTGGTACTTGTGATTAAGTGGATTGGTTACGTCGGTGCCAATATCTATCGTGTGCGACACCCAGCAAGGATTCAGAAACGAGAGTGACCACACTTTTGGAAGAATGTCGCAGCGTTCTCTCCCCGAACGAATTGGTCAAGGCGAAGAAGTTGTTTTTTTTTTTTCAAATCAAATCAAATCAGTTTATTTTGTGAACATAGGTTATTTTACAGATCTTAATATATGTCATAGTAAAATACAAGGTAGGTTCTCTATGTCCCGCCAGTAGGCATACAAAATATAAAATAATAATTGCTTAATATTTTTTTTCTCTTCTGATGTCAGTTTTTAATTGAAATAATGTATTAATATAAGAAAATTTTAAAGATAATAAAGGTATAGTATAATATAACATATAATAATTATCATCATTTTTTCTAATTGTCATCTAGTATTAATTGGCACATGTCATGATAGGTATATATTCAATGTAGTATTTTAATGTTAAAATGTGTCGCTAAGGAATTCATCTAAAGAATAATATGCTTTTTCATTTAGTAGATCAAAAAGATTACGTTTATAAATATTAATGTTGTCACAATCTCTAATGTATTTAGGTATATACTTTTGGTGCCATTGCATATATACTCTTCTGTAATAAAACAGTTCTACTTGATACTAAATGAAGCTTATCTGAGCGACGTTGACTTTCCACGAACTTATACATGTTAATATTACGTTTTACAAAAATGCTTGTTTCATAAATATATAATGAAAGAAATGTTAGAACTTTTAATTTTTGAAAATGCGGCTTGCATGTGTTTGTGCTTTTTAAACTACAGATCGCACGTATACATTTTTTTTGTGCGATGAATACTTCGCGAATGTTAGGTGCATTTCCCCAAAATATAACGCCATATCTCAAGATTGAGGCGACATAGCCATGGTACGCTGCTAATAGTGCTCTCTGGTTTGCAATTTTTCCCAACATATAAAGAACGTATGCTAATTGGTGCAATTTTTTACAAATATAATCAATTTGTGTTTTCCACGACATAGCATTGTCTATAAGAGTCCCAAAAATTTTTTAACCTTTGTTTCTTTTACGTCTTGACCCATATATTTGATGTGTAGATTTATGATGAGGTGTTTTTTTAAAATTGAAATGTCATTATTTTCGTTTTGTCCAGATTAATTTTTAGGTTGTTTTTTTTCAACCAGTCAATAATTGATATAAGACTTTTATTAATTTCACCTTCTATTTCATCATAGTTATTACTGTTGTAAATTACAGTGCTGTCATCGGCAAATAACGACATTTGGTGTCTTGTACAATTTGGAAAGTTGAGAAACTCCGTATTTAATCAATTGTGTATCAGAAGAGTATGTTTTTTCGATTTTCGACTTGATATCTATTCGGGTAATTTGTGTTATTTGTTTTCTGTCTTTTAAATAAGATTTCATTAGACTATGCACATTTCCCCTAACTCCATAGATGTATAATTTGTCTAGTAGTAGATTATGATCTACATAATCGAAGGCCTTAGTCATATCCATATACATTGCTGTTAGCGACGACAAAGTGAATTCGAACATTTAATATTAATTATTTATTATCAGTGAATTAAAAACTAAGTGTTAGCATTTAATCATAATTATTTCTTATCAGTGATTTAAAATTAGGTGATGGTATTAATCTTAACTGTTTCCTATTTATAAAATAAAGCTAAGTGTAAAGACTGATTAGTGCTGAAAAAAAACAGGAAAGTAAATTAAACACTTCTATTTTTATCTTAAAGTGACTTATATGAATCTATTTAATATTATTTAGGTCTGATTAGAACATTAGACGCAAGTATAAGCTTATTTTCTAGTAAGATTTCTTTTATCATAACTTTAAGAGCTATTTAACATATAAGTGATTAATATAATTCTTTTTCCTTTAAAGTACTTCAAAAGAAACATTAATATGTCAACTAATCGCTGTATAATGTTATTTCATTATGAGAAAGATTTAAATTTCATGAAAAAATATTGTATAGATTTTAAGCATAATTCCTGAAAAAGTGTTGTACATTCCTACCTCTTGGCGGCGCCACTTGTATGTTCGGCAAAAAATATAGTCCTACTCCGGAGCTAAACCGTGAGGCGACCGCGAAACTATTTTTATTTTTTATAAATGTAAAATAAAGGTTTATTGAATGATTTATGTTTAGAATAATAGAAATAAGTTGTATCTATCGTTAGGAATAAATATAAATATTGTAAGGAATGTTTTACCACGTTTATTAAGGAAATTGTGAATCTCTCTTAGAAAAGGTTACTCGGCGCTCTGATTGGTCAATAGATTCACTAATGCCGTATGCGATTTTTTCTTAAATATGATTGGTTACAGCCGCTTATAAAAAAGGGGCGTTTTTCGTGGTAAATTATTCCAAATCCGGCAATGTAATAATAAGGAATCAAGAAATAAAACAAGAAGAAATTCTCAAGAAGTGTTATTTATTGCTCATCTAACTGCTACTGTATGCTCTCCAGTTAACATCCCGCCAGCAAACCCGCTCTATTTATCAACGCTCCCTTATACGAGCATTTACATTGGTCCTTCGAGAAGCCGGATCGGGTTTAAGGAAAACTAGGAAGATGCCTTCAAATACAAGATCAAAATCAGTGCAGTCGAAGACTACGAGTGAAAGCAACGCCACTACGGGTACCAGTACGACGGATTGGAGCATGAATACGCCGAGTGATTCTACAAACACGACGGCTACCAACACGTCAACTTCAGATCGATCGACGCTTACAAGAGCATCGCCCAGCAGCGTATACAGACAACCCGTACTTCTTAACAAAAACATTGCCGGAAAAGAATCAACACCAGGGGACGTAACCCATACCACCCCCCCGACACGCACCGTCGAAGCGTCAGTTCCTCACCAAGAAGGAAGTCATCCAACGCCGCAGATTCAAGAAAGAAGTGTCGCAATGAAGACTCTGCAGCAGCCTCACCCTAAGAAGACGACCCGCGATCCAGACACGCTTTCCGTTCGCTCGTCGCATAGGAAGAGAGCAGAAGCGCAAGCAAAGATGACAATGGCATTAAGGGAACTAGAATTGGCAGAAGCGCGGTCAAAAGTTGCTCAAGCGGAATTAGAACTTCTCACCGCGGAATCAGAAGATGAAGATGGTGCCGGAGAAGAGCTGTTCGAGCGAACTCGAGAAGTCGAACGCTGGTTCATCCAGACCGGAGACATGCCTAATAAGAACCACAAACCAATAGAGGCAGAAGAAAAGAAAAGTGACATCCAAGAACTAGCTTCAGTCATACTAAAGCTATCAGAAAAATCACGTGACACCGTTTCACCGAAGCACCTAGAACTACCTCACTTCAACGGGGCCTGCGAAGAATGGTTAGCCTTCAAAAGATCATACGAGGATACGGCTGCTTCTTTCAGTAGCAATCAAAACCTAGCACGCCTCAGAATAGCGATCCAAGGAAAAGCTAGAGAAGCCGTCCAAAGCCTGCTATTCACCGCCGAAGACCCACGCGAGGTGATCAAGGGACTAGAAGCAAGATTCGGAAGACCTGGAGCACTAGCATTAGCAGAACTAGAAAAAATGAAGAACCTCCCAAGAGTCGGCGAAAACCCGAGCGACATATGCATATTTGCAAGCAAAGTAAAGAACGCAGTCGAAACAATCAAAGCCCTGAAGAAACCACAGTATCTCAGTTCACCTGAAACGCTAAGAGTTATAGTAGACAAGATGCCGACGTCAATGAAGTTCCGTTGGTTCGCCTACCACAGAAGCAGAAGAGACGAGGAAATTCAGGAGCTATTACTTATCGAAGCGTTCCTAGAAACAGAAGCCGACATGTGCGGAGACTTCGCCCCGCCCGAAGCGCCCTCAGAACAAAGAAGAGGAGTAAGAAAACCCGTTCATTTGGTTCAAGAAGCGTCAAAAGAGAAATATAAGAAGTCGTGTCCGTTCTGTGGGGAAGAACACTTCGCATTAGAATGTAAAAGGTTCAAAAAAGCCAACCTGAATGGAAAATGGGATATGACCAAGAAGGCAAAGATATGCTTCAAGTGCCTTCGATTCAGACACTCAAGAATCAACTGTAAAGCACCAGTCTGCAAGCTGTGTAAAAGATGGCATCATACCATCTTACATTCTGACAAACCACCGGCGTCGATAGAAAAAGAAGCAAAAGACACCAATAGCATCTCAGAAGAAAAGGTCGCCTCAATCCATAACGCCAAAGGAGAAGAAAAGGCCTACCTAAAGATGATCCCCGTGAACCTCTATGGCCCAAAAGGACAAGTTCGCGTATTAGCACTACTAGACGAAGGGTCAACGATCACACTCTTAGACGCATCAATTGCTGAAAAAATCGGAGTCGAAGGAAAGAAAGAAAAACTCACGATCGAAACCGTTGGCGGAAAGGTGTTAAGAAAAGATAGTTCACAGAAGATCGAGTTCAAAATAAAAGGGGCTCATAGAAAAGAAAAGAGAACTATCGTAGCAAGAACCATCGACGACCTGAAGCTGTCTGAACAATGCATAAACAAGGACACCGTGAGAAACTGTGAGCACCTGAAGGCAATTGAAAATCAACTCCTCTACGTCTCCGAGAGGCCCAAGCTACTGATAGGCCAAGACAATTGGGGACTGATAGTGACAAGAAAGCTGAAGAAGGGCAAACCATCAGATCCTGTAGCTTCCCTCACGAACTTAGGGTGGGTGTTACACGGATGTGAAACAGGAACAACTGCCACAGTACACTTCACTCATTATGGCAGAGCGACCACTGGCAAGGAAGACATAGAAGACCTCGTCCGAGAACACTTCCAATTAGAGTCTCTAGGGATCCAAAATCGTTCACCATCTAACGACAGCGACAGAAGAGCACTAGAAACCCTCGAGAAAACTACCAAGAAACTGCCAAGCGGTCAATATGAAACGGGACTCCTGTGGAAAAAAGAAGATGAACACCTGCCCAACAACTACAATCAAGCTGTTCGACGCCTGGTTAGCATCGAGAAAAAATTGGATCGTGATCAAGAAGCAAGAAAGCACTACGAGGAGCAGATTCTGAGTCTAATCGAAAAAGGATACGCAGAGAAGGCTCCAGAAAACTCTAACGAAGGAAGGACATTCTACCTACCCCACTTCGCTGTTGTACACCCAGTCAAGAGGAAGCTAAGAATAGTGTTCGACGCAGCTGCCAAATATGAAGGAAAGAGCCTCAACGACGCCTTGCTCTCGGGCCCGGACTTGCTACAATCATTATTCGGAGTACTGCTGCGTTTCAGAGAGGGACCAGTAGCCGTCATGGCAGACATACAAGACATGTTTCTTCGAGTAAAAGTCAGAGAAGACGACCGAGACAGTCTCAGGTTCCTGTGGCGCGGAAACCGAAGAACCGGCAAGCCGGAAGAGTATAGAATGTCCTCAATCATCTTCGGGGCAGCGTCATCACCTGCAACAGCCATATACGTAATGAACAAGAATGCAGAGGAATTTAAGAACACTCATCCTGAAGCAGTGAAAGCAATTAAGAGAAACCACTACATGGACGACTACCTGCAGAGCTTCGCATCTACAACCGAAGCAAAGAAAATATCCAAAGAAGTGAAAGACATTCACGCAAGAGCAAACTTTCATCTGAAGGGATGGGCCAGCAACAACTCGGGGGTAATATCAGAGGTAGAAGACGCAAACAAAGAAAACTCCTTACAACTGACCAAGGAAGAGAAGACTCTGGGACTAAGATGGCTGGTGAAAGAAGATACATTAGCCTTCAACGTCGGGCTACGCAACACGCCGGAGGACCTGCAAGACGGCAGAAGGACTCCAACAAAAAGAGAAGTCACAAGCGCAGTAATGTCCACCTTCGATCCAATGGGTTTTGCTACACCAGTTCTAATACAAGGAAAGAAACTAATCCAGGACATCTGGCGAAAGAAAATAGACTGGGATGAACCAATCAACGAACATCAAAAGGAAGTCTGGATGAAATACCTGGAAGAAGTGTCAACATTAACGAGGCTGAAGATCCCGAGGTGCGTCTCACCCAAAGGCAGAAAAGGACAGCTACACACATTCTCCGATGCGAGTGAAGAAGCCTATGCAGCAGTAGTCTACTGGAGAATAGTCGAGCCCGGAGGAAAGGTCCATGTCTCCATGATCGCCGGCAAAGCAAGGGTAACGCCAACGAAACCTGTGTCAATTCCGAGGCTGGAGCTACAAGCGGCTTTACTCGGAAGCAGACTAGCCGCCACAATCGAAGAGGAATCAGAGCTCGACATAACGAGAAAGGTTTACTGGACCGACTCCAGCACAGTGCTGCAATGGATAAAGTCAGAACCAAGGAAGTTCAAAACGTTTGTGGCCAACCGACTCGCCGAGATCGAAGAAAGGTCCAAGCCAGAAGACTGGAGATGGGTGCCAACCAAGGAGAATCCAGCGGACGACGCCACGAGGGGAACCCCAACCGAATTCGACCACAACGCCAGATGGTTCAAAGGCCCGTCATTTATCCGTCGACCAGAAGAAGAATGGCCATTTCACGACTTCAAGCCAGAAATTGTTATGCCAGAAGAAAAAAGCAAGCAAAAGGTATTGGCAACGATGGCAGCAGAAGACACCCTATTAAACCTAGAAAGGTTCTCGAGCTGGGAGCGACTGCTGCGCACTACAGCCAGAGTGATCGCCTTTACACACCTACTAAAGAAGAGCCGTAAAGCGACCACCACCGCCGCACGCCAGAAGGATGAGTCTTGGAAACCACAAAAAATCCAGAAGAAAGAAGCACAAACCTCAATCCCGTCGACCAGCGGAAGTAAAAATAAGCGCCTATACTCACCCATAGAAACAGAACACCTAAAAAAGGCCGAAGAGATATTAATAAAAATAAGCCAGAGCGATAGTTTTGCATCAGACATAAGAAAACTGAAGTCAGAAAAGCCATTAGAAAATTCGAGTCGACTTAAGAAAATCGACGTTTACATTGGAGACGACGGAATAATTAAATTAAGGAGCAGAACAATGAAATTTCACGACCGAAACGGAAGAATAATGAATCCTATCATTTTAGACGGAAAACAAAAAATAACTCGTCTAATAATACAACACTATCACAGGAAATTCTTTCACGGAAACACCGCTACAGTAATGAACGAAATTCGTCAAAGGTTCTGGATCTTGGGTTTAAGGGCAACTCTAAAAGCGGTCGCACACAGCTGTCAATGGTGCAAGACAAAGAAGAGTTCACCAGAGATACCACCAACGGGAGATCTGCCGAGTGAAAGATTGCAGCATCATCAATTTCCGTTCTCCTGCACAGCCGTAGACTACTTCGGGCCGATGCAAGTCACCATCGGAAGAAGAAACGAGAAGCGCTGGGGAGCCTTATTTACCTGCCTCACGACTAGAGCAGTACATTTAGAACTGGTACCTTCTCTCAGCGCCAGCTCAATGATCATGGCACTCCGTCGAATGGCAGCCAGAAGAGGAACTCCGAAAACCGTATATAGCGACAACGGAACTAATTTCGTCGGAGCAAAAAGGGAATTAGAGGAGGCCGCACAGGAAAAGGGCATCCAGTGGAAGTTCATCCCCCCGGGAGCTCCGAACATGGGAGGCGCCTGGGAGCGGCTCGTACGAACAGTCAAGACGGCGCTAGCAGTAGTCCTCAACGAGAAGAGCCCGCCCGAGGAAGTACTCCATACGCTAATGACTGAGGTTGAACACATCGTCAACTCGAGACCTCTCACCCCGATCAGCATGGACCCAGGAGACGAGGAGAGCCTAACACCGAACCACTTTCTGCTGGGAAGATCATGCGGAGCTATGGCGCCGGGAGAGTTCAGCGACACGGAGCTCATCGGAAAGGCAAGCTGGAGAACCACCCAGAGACTCGCAGACCACTTCTGGAAAAGGTGGATTAAAGAATACTTACCTCTCCTGATGCCAAGGAAACTCGAGGGGAAAGAAACCAGAGACCCAAGGGAAGGAGACATCGTGCTAATAGTGGACGCCACATTACCGCGAAACTCATGGCCTCGCGGTGAAATCGTCAAAACCTATCCCGGACCAGACGGAAGAACCAGGGTGCTGGACGTGCGGACATCAGGCGGAATACTTCGCCGTCCAACTCGACGTGTCATCGTGCTGGTGCCAGCGGAGTCGTCGCCTCCAGAGGATGCAGTGCTACGCACCGTGGGGGAGAATGTTAGCGACGACAAAGTGAATTCGAACATTTAATATTAATTATTTATTATCAGTGAATTAAAAACTAAGTGTTAGCATTTAATCATAATTATTTCTTATCAGTGATTTAAAATTAGGTGATGGTATTAATCTTAACTGTTTCCTATTTATAAAATAAAGCTAAGTGTAAAGACTGATTAGTGCTGAAAAAAAACAGGAAAGTAAATTAAACACTTCTATTTTTATCTTAAAGTGACTTATATGAATCTATTTAATATTATTTAGGTCTGATTAGAACATTAGACGCAAGTATAAGCTTATTTTCTAGTAAGATTTCTTTTATCATAACTTTAAGAGCTATTTAACATATAAGTGATTAATATAATTCTTTTTCCTTTAAAGTACTTCAAAAGAAACATTAATATGTCAACTAATCGCTGTATAATGTTATTTCATTATGAGAAAGATTTAAATTTCATGAAAAAATATTGTATAGATTTTAAGCATAATTCCTGAAAAAGTGTTGTACATTCCTACCTCTTGGCGGCGCCACTTGTATGTTCGGCAAAAAATATAGTCCTACTCCGGAGCTAAACCGTGAGGCGACCGCGAAACTATTTTTATTTTTTATAAATGTAAAATAAAGGTTTATTGAATGATTTATGTTTAGAATAATAGAAATAAGTTGTATCTATCGTTAGGAATAAATATAAATATTGTAAGGAATGTTTTACCACGTTTATTAAGGAAATTGTGAATCTCTCTTAGAAAAGGTTACTCGGCGCTCTGATTGGTCAATAGATTCACTAATGCCGTATGCGATTTTTTCTTAAATATGATTGGTTACAGCCGCTTATAAAAAAGGGGCGTTTTTCGTGGTAAATTATTCCAAATCCGGCAATGTAATAATAAGGAATCAAGAAATAAAACAAGAAGAAATTCTCAAGAAGTGTTATTTATTGCTCATCTAACTGCTACTGTATGCTCTCCAGTTAACATCCCGCCAGCAAACCCGCTCTATTTATCAACGCTCCCTTATACGAGCATTTACAATTGCCACAGCTGGTTTCTTACTATCCATGTTCTGGTATATTTTCTCTAGAAAGTTGTAGATAGCTATATTGGTATTTTTGTTTTTTCTGAAGCCTCTTTGTTCTCGGCATAGGATATTATTCTTTACAAATAGTTGTATAGTCTAATATAAATAATTTTTTCGAATATTTTAGAGAAAGTCGATAGTAACGCCACCGGTCTATAATTACTCACATTTGTTCTATCTTCTTTTTTATATAAAGGCTTAATGATTACAATTTTTAGGTTTTCTGGGAATATTCCACTTTGGATGCATTTGTTTATATTATTACAAAGTATAGGAGCTATTAAAGGTGCTACTTCATTAATTATTTTAGTGTGTATGTTATCATATCCTGTGGTGGTTGTATTTTTAAGGTTTTTAATGATTGTTATAATTTCTTGGGTTGTTGTTGGTTCCATGAATAGTGTTGTGTGAATAAGTCAACTATCGCCATCTAGTGTCAGGAACGAGAGCGATGGGAGCTTTGCAGAGAATGACATCACAAATCTCTCAACCGACAGCGCCATCCGAACAACTAAGTTCTGGAAAGTCTATACTCGCACACTCGTCCCTTTGCGCGCATTTACCTGAATATTCGGGATATTTCTTTGCTAATTTAAATAAATAGGCGCTGCAAGACGCGATCGGGCAGAGTTGAACTCGGCGACACAAGCGAAGCTTCGGAGCGGAATTAAGTGAATTAGTGTGTTTAATTATTAGTGTTTTAATTTTAATTTGTGTAAAGTAAATTAAAGTGTTAATTTAGGTAATTTTATCGGCAATTTTTATTGTCACGAACCTCAAGCTCGTAACAATTGGTGTCAGAAGTGGGATAAAATAATGTCGATTTTACCTAACGAGGAAACGGAGGGTGTCCGTACCCGAAGTCAACGCCAGCAGAAGACGGACCTGAGGAGATTTGGTGGTGCAACGCCGCAGATGTCTGAGGGCCAGCCGCCGGCCACGGAAGCCGGTCCGTCAGCAGCTTTGAAAAAAAAAAAAAAAAAAAAAGCTTCTACGTCTGTGGCACCTGACTTAGGTGCTCTGATGGTGATGCTGCAGCAGCTGCGGGGCGGACAGGAGGAACAGGCCCGCCGGCAGGAGGAACAGGCCCGCCGGTAGGAGGAACAGGCCCGTCGTTTAGAAGAGCAACTCCAACGCGATAAGGAAGAGCAGATGCTCCTCATGACGGACCTTCACGCTATCTTCGGAAAAGAGATACGGGAGGTGAAGGATAAGGTTGCTCAACATGACAACCGCTTGTCGGAGGCCGAAACCCGAATCGACCAAGTAAACAATCGGGTTGACAACGTAATGGCTGACGTGATGAAAACGCTGGACGACCTCAAACTTGGGGATGGAACAACAGCTCCCGTAGTAGCTACAACACCTTCGCTACGTGGATTCAAAGTGCCGCCGTTTGACGGTACCTCTTCCTGGTCAGCCTACAAGATCCAGTTCGAGGCTGTTATGAAGGCGAACGGCTGGAATAAAAGTCAGGCCATGACTGCTCTCACACTAGGCCTGCGCGACCAGGCCTTAACAGTTCTGGAAGCTCTCGGTGAGGAAGTGACTTATGAGCAACTTCTTGAGGCATTGGAGGCGAGATATGGCGACGCTCACCTGGAACACGTCTTTCGTGTGCTTAAAGATCGTGTGCAGCGCATCAACGAAAACCTGCAGCAGTGGGCTCTAGAAGTGGAGAAGATGGTGCGAAAAGCATACCGGTCTGTACCTGCGCTCATTGAAGGGAACCTGGTGCAGACATTCATCGACGGCATCCGCGACCTGGAAGTCAGAGCTGCTGTGAGGCTCGGGCACCACGAGACGCTTAAGGACGCCTTGGCCCATGCACTGGAAGTGGAAGCCGTGCGGCAGGATCATCGTTCCCATCGCGTCAGGGAGGTTGCAGCAGCTACAGTTCGAGACCGCAACAAAGGATACAGCCCAAGGTGCTATGGCTGTGGGGAAAAGGGCCACCTTCGATCCAGCTGCCCTAAGCGAACCGCAGAAAGGGAAAGTGAACGATATCAGGAGGGTAGTGCAGCTAACGGCACTGCCTGGCGGCGACAGGATCATCGTTCACCTCACGCTAGGGAGGTTGCAGCAGTTACAGTTCGCGACCACAATAAAGAATACAGCCCTAGGTGCTATGGCTGTGGGGAAAGGGGCCATCTTCGGTCCAGCTGATCTAAGCACACCCTAGGAAGGGAAGGTGAACGGTCTCAGAAAGGAAGTGCGGCTAACAGCACCGCCCACCAGCAGCAGGAATACGACTTTACTATCAGACACTGCAGCGGGAAATCTCACGGCAACACAGATGCATCGTCAAGAAGACCTTGTCCTGAAGATGGCAACCATTGTAGTAGGCAAGGTAAGGAAGTGGTATCCGTGAGGATGCTCAGAACAGACCACCTCAGCAACGGGTGGAAGGACAGCCTACGACATGCACAGCAGGAAGATCCGGACGTCAAGCCGATTCTGGGATGGATGAAGGCCCGTGCTACCAAGCCTAAGTGGAGGGACGTCTCAGCGATGAGTTCAACCACGAAAAGCTATTGGGCCCAATGGGACAGCTTGCTGCTTCAGGATGGAGTCCTGTGCCGTAAATGGGACAATGGTCGAGGAGACAGCTGTCGTCTGCAAATGGTTGTCCCTAAAGCTAAAGTGCCGAATGTTCTACAACTGTGCCATAATGGTCGTTCAAGAGTCCATCTGGGAGTTAAACGAACTCTACTGAAGGTCCGAGAACAGTTTTACTGGGTCCATTATCGTGACGATGTCGAGGATTGGTGTCGTACATGTACAAGTTGTGCGGCTGTGAGGGGACCTCCGACACGGAGTAGAGGAGCATCGAAATTGTACAATGTTGGTGCACTACGGGATAGGACAGCCCTTGACATTGCGGAGCCGTTACAGAAAGGCGCAAGAGAGACTCCTAAGATCGTCCATGTGGATCGCTTGGCGCGTTATTATGGGACCGATAATGCTCGGGACGAGCATGTCTTGGGAGGAGGCAGTGTTGTGTGAATAAGTCAACTATCGCCATCTAGTGTCAGGAACGAGAGCGATGGGAGCTTTGCAGAGAATGACATCACAAATCTCTCAACCGACAGCGCCATCCGAACAACTAAGTTCTGGAAAGTCTATACTCGCACACTCGTCCCTTTGCGCGCATTTACCTGAATATTCGGGATATTTCTTTGCTAATTTAAATAAATAGGCGCTGCAAGATGCGATCGGGCAGAGTTGAACTCGGCGACACAAGCGAAGCTTCGGAGCGGAATTAAGTGAATTAGTGTGTTTAATTATTAGTGTTTTAATTTTAATTTGTGTAAAGTAAATTAAAGTGTTAATTTAGGTAATTTTATCGACAATTTTTATTGTCACGAACCTCAAGCTCGTAACAATATTGATTTGGCCGATTTGTGACTGTAAGTGTTTTTTTTGTTAGTCCCTTTTTCATTATTAGTCTGTATTTTGATTTGAATAATAATTATTAAAATATTCCGCTATCAATTTAGGATTTGTCACGTACTGTCCTTGGATCTTTATCTCTATATGTTACTCAAGTACGCCGATGTATTCTCATCAAACGATGCTGACATAGGAAAGACTGGCTTAGTTCAACACAAAATAAATACAGGAGAAGATCTGTCTATCCGTCAGCGGCCAAAAAGATTGTCAGTAGCACGTGAAAAGGAAGTGGAAACCATGATTGAGGGAATGGGGAAGGATGGTGTTATTGAACCTTCATCTAGTCCATGGTGTTCATCCGTGGTGCTAGTAAAGAAGAAGGACGGCAGCATGCGGTTCTGTGTTGATTACCGCCGTCTGAACGACGTTACAAAGAAGGACAGCTATCCTTGCCAAGAATTGATGACACGCTGGACATGCTTACAGGAGTAAAGTGGCTTAGCACGCTGGATCTAAAAAGTGGCTACTGGCAAGTTGAAATTGACCCTAAGGACAAGGAGAAAACTGCGTTCTCGACGGGTTAAAGGGATTTAAAGTAATGCCGTTTGGATTGTGCAATGCTCCAGCAACGTTTGAAAGGCTGATGGAGCTTGTACTTACCGGGCTAATTGACGATGCCTGTCTGGTCTATTTGGATGACATCATCATCGTGGGCCGTACATTTGAGGAACACCTTCAAAACCTGGAACGCGTGCCAACGAGTGCCAACCTCAAGTTGAGTCCTAAGAAATGTTCACTATTTAAACGGCAAGTTAACTTTTTGGGGTATGTAGTATCGGACGAAGGTATCCGCACGGATCCAGAGAAAATCCGCCACTGTCAAGGATTGGCCGGTTCCAAAAGACAAGACGCAGGTTAGAGCATTTTTGGGTTTGTGCTCCTATTACCGGCGATTTGTGAAGAACTTTGCAAGTATAGCCAAACCTCTGCATAAGATAACCGAGGAGAAGCGACATTTCTGCTGAGATGAAAGTTGCAATATCGCATTCCAAGAGCTCAAGGGCCGTCTGTGCAAAACACCTATTTTGGGATACCCTGATGCAAGCAAAGGATTTATAGTTGACACAGACGCAAGTGATATAGGACTTGGCGGTGTATTGTCTCAACGGAATGGTGACCAAGAGGTCGTGGAAGCGTACTTCAGCAAGTCGTTGTCAAAACCGGAAAGGAACTATTGTGTCACAAGACGCGAATTGCTAGCTGTGGTAAAGTCGTTGCAGCATTTTAGCAAATATCTTCTGGCGCGAAAATTTCACTTAAGAACTGACCATGCTGCACTAAAATGGCTATTGCAGTTTAAAAATCCAGAAGGACAAGTTGCGAGGTGGATTGAACTACAGCAGGAATACGACTTTGAGATCGAACATCATAGCGGGAAATCTCATGGCAACTCAAATGCATTGTCAAGAAGACCTTGTCCTGAAGATTGCAAACATTGTACTAGGCAAGAGAGTAAGGAAGTTATATACGTGAGAATGCTCAGGACAGACCACCTCAGCAACGAGTGGAAGGACAGCTTACAACATGCACAGCAGGAAGATCCGGACATCAAGCCGATTCTGGAATGGATAAGGGCCAGTGCTCCCAAGCCCAAGTGGAGCGACGTCTCAGCGATGAGTTCGACCACTAAAAGCTATTGGGCCCAACGGGACAGCTTGCTGTAAATGGGAAAATGTTCGGGGAGACAGCTGTCAATTGCAAATGGTTGTCCCTAAAGCTATGTTCTACAGCTGTACCATAATGATTTTTCAGGAGGCCATCTAGGAGTTAAACGAACTCTACTGATGATCCGAGAATGGTTTTTCTGGGTCCACTGTCAAAACGATGTCGAGGACTGGTGTCGCAAATGTACAAGTTGTGCGGCTGTAAACGGACCTCAGACTCGTAGTAGAGGTGCATTGAAGTTGTACAATGTTAGTGCACCATGGGAGAGAAGAGCCATTGACGTGGCGGGGCCGTTTCCGGACAGTGAAAGCGGTAACAAGTATTTCATGGTTGTGATGGATTACTTCACTAAGTGGCTAGAAGTCTTCGCCATTCCAAATCAAGAAGCTTCAACAGTTGCGGATAAACTAGTTCATGAAGTCTTCTGTCGTTTTGGAGTAGTACCTTTAGAGATTCACAGCGATCAAGGAAGGAATTTTGAGTCTCAAATATTCCAGGAAACTTGCCGAGTTATGGGTACTCATAAAACAAGAACGACTTCTTATCACCCGCAATCTGATGGAACGGTAGAACGATTTAATCAGACATTGGAGAGGTACCTAGCAAAAGTTGTAGACAATCGGCAACGAGATTGGGACAAGCACATACAACCGTTTTTGTTGTCATATGGAAGCGCTGTTCACGAAAGTACAGCAGTGACACCAGCTTTCGCAAACTTTGGAAGAGAATTACGGCTGCCTGCAGACCTGATCACCGGGATACCACCTGATGCCCCACGCAGTATAACCGATTATGCAAATGACTTGCGGAACAAAACGAATGACATTTATAAGCACGTCAGACAATCGGGCCAGCAAATGTCTGAAAAGATGAAAACCCGGTATGACCGCAAAATGAACAACAAAGGGTTCGACGAAGGTTCACTAGTGTGGTTGTTCAAGCTAAAGGGGACGGCCCGTACCGGATTGTGATCAGGATCAACGATGTAACCTACCGGATACAGAAAGGCGCAAGAGGAACTCCTAAGATCGTCCATGTAGATCGCCTGGCACGTCATTATGGACCGATAATGCTCAGGACGAGCATGTCTTAGGAGGGGGCAGTGTTGCGCGCCTAAGTTGACGTCTGGTACTAGCGCCATCTAGTGTCGGGTAACAGAGCGAGAAGAGCTTTCCAGAAAATGATGACTAATATTTTATCCAACAGCGCCATCTAGTATCGAATTGAAGAACTAAGCTAACTAGAAGCCTCACACTCGAACTTTCTGCGTCTGGTCAGTCGGCGCCCGTATCTACGGGAATATTCTGGATGTTTCGGCGTAAAAGTGTATTTAAACCCGCTGCATGCCGCGATCGGGGCAGTATTGAATTTGGCGAGACAAGCGAAGCTTCGGAGCGAAATAAAGTGAATCAGTGTGATTAATTATTAGTGTTTTAGGTTTTGATTGGTGTTCGGTAATAAAAGTGTAAATTTTGCTAATTCAATTGGCAGTTTTTATTGTCTTGAACCTCAAGCTCGTAACAATAAGAAGCCTAATGATGAAAAAGGTCATAATGGACTCGTGTATCCTCCCAAGTCTAACATATGCAAGCCAAACATGGGTGTACACTGAAAGAGTGAAAAACAAAATTTTGTCTTGCCAACATGCAATGGAGAGAAGCATCCTTAAACTAAGGAGAATACAAAAACAAGAAATATATATATTCGAAAGAAAACGAAATTAACGGATGCACTTTAGCATAGTCAAATACAAAATGGAAATGGGCAGGACACAGCTAGATACCAGGACAAAAGATGGACCTACCAAACAACAAAATGGAAGGGCCCATTTGGCAAGAGAAGTGTAGGTCGGCAAAGGAAAAGATGGGTGGATGACATTATTAACATAGCAGGAGAAGAATGTGAACAAAAACCGTGAACAATGGTTTAAATTGGAGGAGGCTTTTACCCAAGAGGGACTACATAAAACAAGAAGAACTTTCTAATAACTCTATGTATTTATTTATTATTTTGATAACTCTGTAAATGTGTAGAGAAATAAAGCTTTATTATTATTATTAATAATAAATAAGAATTATATTATATATATTATAATATATAAAGTTTATAATATATAAAGGAGTATATTATATATAAAGAAGTATATAATATATAGAAATATATAATATATAAAGAACTATATAATATATTGAAGTATAATATTATGGGGTATTTTTGTAATGCTCCCGAAAACGAAGACAGACGAGTAGTAGTAGTAGACAGTATTAAGGATACATTTGATGATGAGACTCAAATAAAATCGATCCTGATGCAAAACTAATCATTCTTTTTACAACTTTTAATTAGCTTTAATCACGCCCTATCGTGTTAGTACTTCTAAATGAAACGATAATTTCATTAAAAAAATCATGAAAATACCTAAACATAAAACCAGCAATGTAGCTTCAATACCTGAAATCAGCTGATAAAGGGTCAATAAACGCGCGACGCCGTTCGCCGACACGCAGTCCACATCGTACCTGTACCTAATAACTTACAACACTTGTCTAAATGCCTAACTTATCCACTTAATCTACTGTTTTGCCACTGTGCTAGTCGCCACCCACTTTAATCCGAATTCACAGGTTAAATAAATCAAATACCTGGTTCGATTCCCCACTAATGAAAAATTTACTTAAATGAAATTGAAATAAAGATAGTCATGCTTTTTTATACATCGTGTTACCTACACTACACACTGTTTATTATTTTGATAAATTCGGTTTCGTATAATATAGTTATATCGCCTCAATCCGTCCCTGGCTCAATATTCCAAGCAACCACATCAGCATTTTCATAAGAAGCCAAGTTAGACTTCTGTGTATTATTGTAAGACAAACAACTCCCACACACATCCCGTGACGATATGATAATAGTTTAGACTTATTTTACTAACATTAAATTTAATTCATTCTGTAACTAACCACCTTCGGAAGAACACTAAATCATTTTATACTTTGAAATTGTGTTTTTAAAAAGACTGTCGAGGTCCGTCGCAATTTAAGTGGCGCAGCCGGTAGGATATCCGTATTTTTTTATTTATAATTAAATTATAAATAAAAAAAATAATACATTTTTCATAATAGAATATTTTTATCAATTTTCCACTCAATTTATTAATATTTTTTAGAAATAACAATTGCACACGTTATTTGGCCGACACTTTACACATTTCTTATGCTAGATACACTTAACAATCACTTTTACTAATTAAATTAATCAAAAATATGGGAGCTAATGTTTACTAGTTGTAATGTCTCTGCTTCATCCATGTTAGCAGTGGTACGCGCTATAAAACACTTTTGCCAGTACTTGTATGGACGAAAATTCGTGGTAATAACGGGCTGCAATGCACTGAAAGTTTCCAAGCACAATAAGAGCCTTTTACCGAGGATTCATTGTTGGTGTGCATTCTAACATAACCACGACTTTAAGGTAGAGTACCGCAAGGGTGAACGTCTCTAACATGTTGAGTTTTTCGGCAGGAACCCGACTGAGTTTGCAGTCAATGTTATGACAAGAGACTTAAACTGGCGCAAAATAGAACAGCGACGCGTTGATGAACTGTGACCTGTAATAGACAGGTTTAGTGAAAATAACCCAGTAGAGGACTATGTCATGGAGGACAACGTCTTGAAAAAACAAGTAATCGATCCTGTTTTTGGTTAGCAGCTTAGCACAGTTGTCCCCAAAGCCTTCACTTCTGGAGAAATTTACAACGCACTGAAACATACCAGCTAGGAAAAAACATTACAGAATATCAGAGAAACATAAGTTCGACAAAAATAACTTCTACTATTCGAAGATTTGTAGACATTTGTGTAATATGCTGAACATCCAAAGGAAGATCTGGTGCTATCCAAGCCCAATTACACCTAATACAAAAACCAACCGCTGCTTTCCAAGTTATTCATATGGATGTAACTGGAAGGCTAGGCACTCGAGATGACCAGTAGTACGTCATAGTCACCATTGACGCTTTCTCGAAGTACGTTCTGCTCAACTTCTACAGCAACAAGACCCTACACAGTACGTACGTGCATCTATTTAGTACACCAATTCAAATAATAGTTAATGGAGGAAAGGAGTTCCTTAGCGAGTTCAAAGACTATTGCGACCACGCTAGAATAAATATTCACGTCATAGCACCAGGAGTTAGCCAAGCGAATGGTCAGGTAGAAAGGGTCGTTGTAACTCTCAAAAATGCATTGATGATGATTAAAAACTACGAAGCAGATCAGTACGCTTGAGGAACTGCATCTAGCAATGAACTGTACAGTTCATCGTGTCACTGGCGTTGCTCCATTTACACTTATTACACAACGAAAGCACTGTATATCTCCTGAGCTTCTCAGCTTGGTGAATATTGACAATGAGACCGTAGATATCGAAGCACTTACTCAACAGGTACAACAGAAAATGTCTCGTTCAAGCGAACAAGACAGACAATATATATAAATATAATTAAAAGACGTACAAACAATAGAGTATAGAACAAGGACAGTTACTATACTCTTTGGACTGTACTGCAACGTAGGCGCATGCGCAAATGCGCAACGCAACCATAAAGGGATGACAGTTTATTTAATTTAAAATATTGTATAAATCGAATAATCATCAATAGCGAAAGTTGTCATAATGTCGAAATAATTAAAAGATGAACAAACAATTTTTATGTTCGAACAATAACAAACAAACCACGAACAATTAATTAAAAATTAAAAATAAACTCAAAATTGCAAGATGATTTAACTAAATTTTCAAGTGATTATCCCCTGGTCACAGCTACCACTGAAGAAATAGCCAGAAATCTTGTGCATTTTATGTCTCTTTTCGGTTTTCCTAAAACAATCTTAACAGATTTTGGTACGTGTTTCACGTACGAATAAAAATCTTAAATGGGGTACGGGCTGTGTTAACTTGCGTAGTGAGTGGACGTGCTACATAAAAATAATGTCCTCCAGACCGAATTACGGTCACGGCGGCCTACCTCAACGGAGGCTAGCCATCGGCGCAGGACAAGATTATAGTGCCCAAGTGTATTCGCAAGGTGCACAGGTGCACTCTCTATACCCTCATTTCCATAATCGAATGGGACGGTAAACCGACACGACCAAAGAGAGATTAGGCGCAGGACCAACGGCTCTACGCGCTTTCCGAGGCACCGGGGTGAGACACCGCCAACTTCCTGACCCCGGGCAACTACTGAGAATTTCTTGACAGAAAAATTCAATAATTAATTTTTTGGTCTGACCCGGGATTCGAACTCAGAACTCTAAACTTAATTGTGCCAAAGTATAGTGCTGTCCCAAATAAAGTGTGCCCATGGTAAGAACAAAAAATCATAAACTATTTCATGTGCAAAGACAAATAAAGGCTGGGATTTGTTATATTTACGCAAATAATTAAATATAAAAAATAGAAAGTTTATTATTCAATATAAATAACATTAATTGAAATTTATTCTTATGTTTAATTTACTACTGGTTTCGGAAAGTACTATTCCATAGTGAGGGTCACGCACATACTAACCAAGTGGAGCGGTAAATTTACTTACACATACAACAATATGAGTGTCCAACGTTTACCTACAATAAAATCTAGTGACAAAATGAATATCATCAGTGGGAATAGTAGTTCCCAGCCTGCCCTGTCAATCATTGCAGCAGCTGAGCACGAATATAAAAATGTGTCACAACGCAAAATAAAAGTACCTGAGGATGATTTCTCGGTTCAATTCAATGAATTTAAAAAGGAAATGATAGGATTATTGAATTTTATATAATAATTGGGTATAATAAACAAGACTTCTTTTAGTTTCAACTGGTTTCAATTTAACGAGAAAGTTTTTTTTATTATATTATTCACACAGTGGACAGTAAAAGTTTTGTAGCATACAGCCTAGAATTAATTATAAAATTTTATGCAATACTCCCACTAAATTTTATAAAGAAAAATCTCTCATACTTGCCTGCCTTTAATGGAAAATAAACTTAACTTATATAACTCACAATATTTCATCTCTTATACGTTCAAATTTAACAGTAGGTAAAGCCTTAATAAGAATATCAGCCAGTTGATCTGAACTTTTCACATACCTAATAACAGTGATGCACAGACTGAACTGATGGCGGGCCGCCAGAAGTATAGGTAATTAAAGACAAATAAGAATTGATAATAATGTATTAAAATTGAAAAAGAATTTATTAATTTGAAGCGTGGCACTGCATAGTGCTTACAATCTTTTTTATATTTGGCTCAAATTTACTTGTAGCAACACGTAAAACTGCTTCCAAACTTTCATTTGCAAGGTGGTTTCGATTTTTTGTTTTATTATGTATTATTTAGTATTGAAAAGGTTTGTTCACGTGTGAAGGTAGAACCAAATAAGCTGGCACATTTCTTCTACTATCTCTACATTTATGCGCAACTCTTTGTACGTATTTTTATCAATGCAGGGGTAAAAGTTCAGCAAGTCTCCTTCGTTGAATTTGTTGCGTAAATCTTGGTCGTTTTGAATGTCGGTAATTTCTAACTGAATTGACTCTGGCGCATTTTCAACTGAAATCGTGAAAGGATTGCTGAATATGTCCAACAGAGGTTTCACTTTTTTAAACTCCGAAAATCTGTCTTGAAAAGATTGAATCAAAATATCTAGCTTTTCTACATAACTGAAATTAATCGCAGTTTTGTTGAATTTTTCAGCCATTTTCTTATAATTCGGAAAATGATTGTAATTTCCAGAATTAATTGCGATCTGAAAAGTGTCAGCTTGCATTGAAAGGATGAAGGAAGGAAGGAAGGAGGACATGAGCGTAGAGCTGGGATATCAGTTGATTTTTGCCTTGAAGCCGCGTGTTCAAGACATTTAAATGATTTGTAATATCAACTAAAAAAGCCAGATCACACAACCAATCAGGATTTTTAAGTTTCGGGGCATCCCTTTGCTTTTCCGCCAGAAATATTCCAATTTCTTCTATTAAATTTAGAAATCGTTCCAGTGTCAATCTACGACTTAGCCACCTTACTTCTGTATAATACAGTAAATCTCCATATTCGCTTTCGATGTCATCAAGGAATTGTTTGAATTGCCTGTGATTGAGTCCTCGTGATTTTATGAAATTTACAGTCGAAACTACCACTTTCATGATATTTTGAATCTATTTTTTTAGAACAGAGGGCTTCTTGGTGTATAATGCAGTGAAACTGCATGAGATCTTCAGCGTTTATATTTTTTCTTGCAGATGCTTTTTCAGCAAAGTAACTAGCCCAGAATTGACACCAATCATCGAATGAGCACCGTCAGTCGCAACTCCCGACAATTTTGATAAGCCCAAATCAGTTTTTGAACACTCATCCAAAGATCTTTTTTAGTATTTTTATAAAAACACGAAAATTCAAATTAAATTAATTGCACTCATGATTTTTTATTCAAATTACCAGTTCAGTTTTTTCTATTATGTCAGTAAGATCAAAAAATATTATTCATATTTCATCAGTACGTAATTTGTATCCAAATATAATTTCCAAAACACACAGTTTCAAAAAAAAATCATCAGGTCATCCAGATACTATTGCTTTAAGCGAACATATAATAAATTATACTATGTTTAATAACTTACATGATCTATTCTATTATTGAACTATTCAATATAACGTCTAGTATAAATAATCCTAATTGTGAATAGAAATTATTAACAGAAGTAACTCTTTCCTTACCTTCTGAGTGTAACGCGAAGTTATTATTTGGCCAAATCAATATTTGGCATAAATTAAAAAATAATAGATGGATTTATGTACAATCTAATGTAAGCAAATTAACTATCAAATGTAATGATGATATTACCGATTATTCTATTATTGGCACAAGTTTTGTTAAATTAACCAAAAATTGTATCGGTTATTCCAAAACTATTCAATTATTGCCTACAAGTACCTTTCAATTTTCTATTAAATCAACTATAGATATAAGCTTATATCTAAAGCTTATGTTTATGTAAATTTTGACGGATTGTTAGTGATTATAAATAGCTTAATTGGTATAATGGTCGGTCACAGAATCGTAAAACCCCGGTTCGAGCCCAGACCGACCGACCGACTTTCTTTTAACTTTTTATTCATGTTCCTTTCTTTTTTGAGAAAATCTATTTTTTCGAGCCCTTTTTTTAGTATTTTTTAAAAACACGAAAATTTAAATTAAAATAATTGCACTCATGATTTTTTATTCAAATAACCAGTTCCGTTTTTTCTGTTATGTCGCTAAGATCAAAAAATATTATTTATATTTCATCAGTATGTAATTTGTATCTAAATATAATTTCCAAAACACACGAATTAACGAATTAAAAAAAATCAAGCGAAAAATACCTACCAAAGCTCGGTCAACCAGGTATTGTTAAAGGCAGAATCTATATCTACAGGATTCGTAAGAACTTTATTATTGGCTATAATTTTTTCAATATTTTTCTTGTCATATGGGTTAGATATTTCTTTTTTGATAATGGTCCATGTTGCTTTACATTTGTTATCATTTTTATTTATAAACTCAATATTAGCTTTTTTAAATTAAATACACATTTTTAAGAGCTTAGAATAAGATAGGTAACGTAGTCTGTTAGCCTTACTTTTATTTTATAATATTTAAATCTTAACATTCGTTTTTCTTTACAATTTACTTTGAGTCCTTTGCTTATCCAGTTTTGTTTTTATTTTGTAAATTTATTTTAATTCGTTGTTTTGGAAAACAGAGATAGTAGAAAAGGCTGAAAAAATCATGAAATTGGCTGAATGCTGTGTTAGCATCATTTTCCGTGTATGTAAATATATTGCTTGGTTTTAGATTGTTATTTCTTAAAATTTTCTTACTCTCTTTTGTATAGCTTTTACAAATTATGCTATTTCATCTTTATGTAAAATTAAATAGATCAAAAGTTCTTTTCTTATATTGTTATAAGATAAATTTGCAATATTTCTCTACAACTTTTGATTTTCTATTTCTATATTTTGTAATGCCTTCCAACCTCTAATCGCTTTTATATTTCGAAACTTCGCTTTATCTCAATTTAGAAAAACTCAGTCAAAAGGGGGAAGCTGTTATATTCCTTTTTACAAGGCAGTAAAATCTTAGTAAGCATTTATTTAATCACACGGTACTTTTCCTTCAAATGACTTTAGTCAGCAAATGTATTGTTCCTTTCCATGTTCACTTTGGACTCAGAGTCCCGGGTAGATTGAACATAGATTCCGAGACGTATTAGACTTCGGAAGTCAGGGACCATGTCAATTTCTTGTGTAAACTTTCCTAATAAACTTTTAGGGATACTTTGTGGTATTTTTTTAAAAGTCAAACGGGTTCGGCCTCCTAACAGTTTGCATGAAAGTCTGCAGCCTTTGGAGGGACGTGCAAAAATGTGGATCGATAATTGGATGGTGACCTCTAGTACATGGGAATAGTTGCGGAAGAACATCATCACCACATTTGAACTTGAAAACAGATTCTCCCGAGACATAGTTATGTTTAGGGAATATGTTTACGATTCGTCAAAGGATATTGCAGAGTTCTTATCACGAGCATGGTTCCTATGGAGAAGGGTTACCATGGACAAGCTGGGAAATGAGCACGTTGTGGAGGAAGTGATCGGATGTGTTAATGACGAGGGTTTGAACGCCTGAGCAACCCATGTGCCTGAATTGATTTCAGTGGCAACATATATACGGAAGAAGCGCTTCCATGTAAACCCAAGTTCCACAATACGTAACAAACGTCCACGATTTACGGACAGTTAACAATCAACATCAAGCTGCCGTATATGCAAGAAGACAAACTACTCAACCAATGATTGCAGATTTTAAGCTAATAAAAATTCTAAACCCGAAGCTGGCAACAAGGATGCTAAAGCACAAACTGAACCTCCCTGTACCCATTGCAAGAAACCAGGCCACACTTATGAAACTTGCTTTAAACGGGAATGTTCTTTGACTTCAAACGTTAACTACGTAGCTGGCTCCTATCTCCTTCAAAATAAGAGAAAAAATATTGCAGGGTGTGTTCGATAGTGGGACAGAATGTTCAATCGTGCGAAAATCAGTTGCTATAGTTCTACCTGGTTGAAGGAGCCCAGCAGTCAACTATTTGAAAGGGATTGAACCATTTCCTGCACTATCTTTAACTAAGCTTACAACTGTATGCGGTATAGACACCGTCAGCATTGAGCTGGAGTTTTATGTGTTACCTGACTATGAATTTGTCGACAGATATCCTAGTTGGTATGAACCTGATACATGATTACAATCTGATTATGATAATTACATCCAACGGGACGAAATCAGTTCATAACCCACTTGTCAATAATGTGAGTATTAATTCGCCTGTTTTCGATAATTTGGACTGTAATTTGACCAACAAAGATAATATTGCACAACTACGTCGAATTCTGAATAAATACAAGCATTTATTTATTAGGGGATATCCTAAAACTCGAGTCGACACCGGTGGGTTGGAGATCAGACTAAAAAATCTGGCTAAATTCGTCGAAAGAAGACCATATCGTCTTAGTTCAGTGGAAAGGGAGAAGGTTCGTATCATAATTGAAGAGTTAATGGAGTTTATTATCATACGCGAAAACAAATCACCTTACTTAAGCCCTATCATCTTAGTCAAGAAAAAGAATGGTGATGATCGACTCTGCGTCGACTTTTGAGAACTCAACTCGAATACTCTACGCAAGCGTTATCCACCTCCATTTTCCGTTCAGTGGCTAGCTAGCAAACTGCCGTTTTTGCATAAGCTTCAATATGGCAGCTGGTTTACACCAAATTGCTATCGCTGAGACCTCGATAGAGAAAACCACCTTCATCACACCAGATGGGCTATATGAATACCTCACTATGCCGTTTGGTTTGAGTAATGCTTGTTCTGTTTACCAGCAATGCATCAACGGAGCTCTGACATCATTGCTGGGAACAGATGCACAGATTTACGTGGATGATGTGCTGAGTAAATGCGCAGATTTTCCAGAAGGAATATCACACCTCGAGCGGATTCTCATAGCACCACAATATGCCGATTTTCTATCAACGCCGAGAAGTGTAGTTTCTTCAAACTATCCGTCGAATATCGCAGAAATGCAGTTTCTGATGAACAAGTATAAACAAACCCACGCAAAGTGGAGGCTCTTATGAAAGCTCCAGTACCTAAGACGATCAGGCAGGTGAAACATTTCAATGGGCTGGCAGGATACTTCAGGAAATATATTCCGCACTTTACACGCATAATGCTACCGTTGTACGAACTGACAAAATAAGGTGCGAACTGGATATAGACAGACAACCACGAGACTGCACGTAATACAATCACCGAATGCTTAACGTCCACACGATTACTGATATTATTCCAGGAGGAAGCACCCATACAACTATATACGGATGCTAGCAGTCTTAGATATGGTGCAGTACTGGTGCAGGTAACTGATCGACGTCCACATGCGGTTGCTTTTATTAGCATGAGGACCACTGAATCAGAAAGCCGCTACCACTCCTATGAGTTCGAAATGTTCAAACTCAAACTCAAACATTTTATTGCGTTCATGTGGTTACATAAATAGTTCTTAAGTTAGATATATTAAAACAAAACATGAGCCCTGATAGGGCGTAGCAATATTATATTATATATCAATTTATTTTTATCAATTTAGAAAGACTAATTTTATTTTATTTACTTAAAATACTTACTTAAACTACTACATTACTTTTAGGTTTAATAAACATTTGCAATATTTACAACGATATAAAAGAGGTATACGTATTCAAAATAAACAATTATAATTTTTCACCGAAAAACTCTGACAACGAATAGAAACTTTTTTCAATTAAATATTTTTTAAGCTCTCTTTGAAATTTATCCAACGATTCTTCTTTTTGTAGACATTTGGGAACTTTATTATAAATTTTTACACACATACCATGGGGTCCTGATTTAACTGTTTGTAATTTTGTGATAGGTGGAGCTAATTTTATACTAGGACGTAAAAAATGAGGCCGGGGGTATATTGAAAAAAGGTGCATATTCTTTTTAACAAATGTGCATACTTCTAGTATATATATAGATGTAATTGTTAATATTTTTAGTGAAATAAAGTAGGGTTTACAGCTGTCAGTGCTGTCTATGTTTGTAATTATTCGGATACATTTTTTTTGTAAAATAAACAATTTATTTACGTCTGTGCTGTTTCCCCACAGTAAAATGCCGTACTTGAGCCATGCATGCATGAATCTGTAACTTTTTTAAGTTTGTATAGTGCATACGAGAAACGGGAAAGTTTAGATGATACTTTCTTTATGTGTTCTTTCCAATTTATACCTGAATCTATGTTTATACCTAATAATGTATATGAATCAACACATTCTAGTTTAATATCGTTGTAAGAATACATTATAGATAGGGGGCATTTTTGATACGGCTTAAATTGTATTATCTTAGATTTTGTGTAATTTATGACGAGATTGTGATTTTTTAACCATTTAGAGATATCTGTAAGTACACTATCTAGACAGTTGTTAAGATTGTTGTTAGTATTATTGTCGAAAGGTATGACTACAGAAAGATCGTCGGCAAACAAGGTACAGGGGGCTTTGACTATTTTCGGCAAATCGTCAATGTAAATTAAAAATAATAAACAACCGAGAACACTACCCTGTGGTATTGATTTAGTGACCGGTGCAAATTGAGACCTGACTTTAGTCACATTTCCACTGGCTAGGTTTTGGTGTTCTATCTCTACACACTGCTTTCGATTGGTCAGGTATGATTCGAACCAGTTGTATGTTGGGCCTCTTACTCCTATTCCGTATAACTTCCGTAAAAGTATGTCAAATCGAACTCGATCATAGGCTTCGGTCATGTCCAGTAAAATACCGATCGCGTATTTCTTTTTATTAAATAAATTTAATATTTCATTGACATATTTGTATACTGCTGTAGTTGTTGATCTGTTTTTGCGAAAGCCATATTGATTTTCATTCAATATATTGAACTTTTCGCAGTAACGGTATAATCTAGTCCAGTTTAACCCCCAGAAGCCACAAGTTTGCGCGTTAACCGCTAAAATGAACCCCTTTGTCGTATCCCCTCAGTTTCAAGGCACTCCCCTTGTTGCCTCAGCCAGTATCGGAATCCTCGGCGTCGACATATCGAGTGACGTGCAGTTTCGTGGTCACTTGGAAGGGAAGGCCAAATTGGCCTCTAAAAAGCTTGGCGTGCTCAGCAGAGCGGGACAGTATTTCATGCCGGCACACCGCCTGCAACTTTACAAGGCGCAGGTTCGGCCGCACATGGAATACTGTTCCCATCTCTGGGCTGGGGCTCCCCAGTACCAGCTCCTTCCACTTGACCGCATCCAGCGCAGAGTGGCTCGAATCGTCGACGACCGAGTGCTTTCCGATCGGCTCGATTCACTGGCGTTGCGAAGAGATGTTGCATCTCTTTGCGTATTTTATCGCATCTATCACGGGGAGTGCTCTGAGGAATTGTTCGGATTAATCCCAGCCGCCAAATTTCGTGAACGCACGACACGGCAAACGTCCCGATACCATCCACACCATCTGGATGCTTGGCGGTCCACCACTGTACGTTTCACAAGGAGTTTTCTTCCACGTACAACCTCTCTGTGGAATAGTTTATCATCGGCGATTTTTCCGGACCGATACGACCTGGGGACCTTCAAGAAAAGAGCTTACTCCTTTCTAAAGGGCCGGCAACGCACCCGCAATTCTCCTGGTGTTGCGGTTGATCATGGGCGGCGGTAGTCACTTAACATCAGGTGAGCCGCATGCTCGTTTGCCCCCTCTTCTATAAAAAAAAAGTCTATTAGCCATAACGGATTCAAATATTTTTGAAAATGTTGGAAGAATAGCAATAGGGCGATAGTTGTTACAGTCAGTTTTAGAGCCTTTTTATAGAGTGGTTTAATTATTGAAATTTTTAGTTGGTCTGGAACTTTAGTTTCTGTAAACGATTGATTTATCAGGAATGTCATAACTGGGGCTAGTTCTTCGGCGCATTTCCTAATTACACAAGGCGGTAAGTCATCATGACCGAAGCTACGCTTGTTTTTTAAATTACGTATACATTTTATAATTTCTTGATTAGTAGCGGGTTGTAAAAACAATGAATTCTTTACGGGATGAAGGACAGGCTAAACGATTGCACCTGTTGTGCCAAAAGTATTGTTATCATTACCAACCGACAAAAAGAAATTATTGAAACACTCAACTATTTGAACAGGGTCCGCGATGATACTATTTTGGACATTCAGTTCTATGTTCTTTTTATTTTGTGTAAGCTTATAAGTTTGTTCCTTTACAACATTCCACATTGATTTTATTACATTATCAGAATTCTTTATTCTTTTAATATTATAGTTCTTTTTTTTAAATATTTACAGTTTTTTTAAGTATTTTTGAGTAATTTTTACAATACTTGTTTAGTACTGGATTTTTTGTTTGAGATGATAATTTTTTTAAGAGTCTTTTATTTTTGCACGACGTTTTGATTCCATTGGTTAACCATGGCTTTTTCTTTATGGTTCTTATTTTTATGAGAATTTTTCGTATAGTTTCATTTAATATATGATTAATTTTATTACAAAATGAGTTATAATTTTCATTAATGTTTTTATCAACAGTAATTATTTTGCTAAAGTTTACTTCTGTTAATTTAGCTTTGAAATGTTGGATATTTTTTTCACTAAAGATTCTTTTTTCTAGAATCCACGTATTACGCACGAGTATGTTTCTTTCTTTTATTGGTATATTTACTATAACTCCTTTGTGGTCAGAGAGACTCAACTCTACAACATTAATTACGACTTGTTCGACATCAAAATTTGTGAATGTTAAATCTAGGCATGAGGATGTAGTCTCTGTTACCCTCGTTGGTTCTTGAACATGTTGATAGAAATTATAACTACGCATTAAATTTAAAAGTCTTACAGTCGATATACTTTGTTTTAACACATCTACGTTAAAGTCTCCACCTATTACAACGTTTGTTTTAGAATTTTTTTGCTGAATTCGTTGTAAGAGCTTTTCTAATACACTGTAAAAGGTATCAGGCATTCTGTTACTATTTGGCCAGTATACATTTATGACTAATAAATTTGAAACTGGTATTTCTATTCCACGTATTTCAATTATAGGTTCTATGGACATAGCGTTTAAATCGTTTCATTCAATATAATCTATATCATCTTTAACTAGTATACAAATACCTCCTCCTACTGAATTAGATCGACTGAAATGGGATGCCAGCATAAAACCCTGTACTTTGAGTAGGTCAAGTTTTGCAGCACTGATCCAGGTTTCAGATAGACATATAGCGTGTACATTTTTATCTTCATCTGTCCAAGCTTCCAACAAATGCCGTTTGTTATTAAAACTTTGTATATTTTGGTAAATAATCCTTATTTTATTATCGAAAAAACATATTTTTTAGAGGTGGCGAGGCAGGTATTGGTTCATTTTGATCATTCTGCAATTCTGTCATGGGTTCTAATATTTTATTATAACCATAATCTTCAATTTCACACATAAGTGCATTAATGTCTTTGAATATGGTTTGCATTCCGTAGTTATTTATGATACCTGTGTGTTTTTTAAACATCGTATAATCATATTCTAGGTTCAGGTTGGAATCAATAAGGTGTGCATACTCATGTGTCATTACATCCAGATGTAGTAAATTATTAAAAACTTCTACTCGCCAGTTAAATAAATTTCGGAATCTACAGTATCTAAAGGTAGGTAGACACAAAATGATGTTTGTGTGTGTAATTTCTGATAAAGTATGTCGAATATATGTTATTAATTCAAAGTAATTTATAGTGGATTTGAAATCTTGATCACCTATTAGTAATATGCAGTAGTCTTCCATTGTATAATCCATAAGTTTGGTCTTTAGTCCCATCATAAGTGGTTTTATTCCGTATCCAGTCAGAAGATAATGGCAGATATTAAAATCTCCATGCAAAAATCGTTGCGCGATGGATCTTGTTTTAGTAAACTTGTTAGTACTTAGCATACATATCTTTTTTTGTTCTCCTGAGATATTTTAGAATTATTTAATATGTTCTCTTGTTGGCTTGTTACGTCGCGAAATGGTGATTTGTTCATACTGTTAATATTATTATTTTTCCGCTTGCGTTCATTAGTCTCACTGGGGCTGCGACACAATGCTATATTTGTTATCGTTGATGGGGCACTTGCTTTGGGAGTACTAAATAATACATTAGTAGTATATTTCTTTATATTATTTTCGCAGGTATTGTTCTAGGAGGGACTTACGACCTTCTTTTTTGTAGTTGAACGACAGATGCGAGATAATTGGTTTATTTTTGCATCTCTTTTTGATATTTCCTCTTTCAATGAATTGTTTTCTAATAACAATCTTTCTACTTCCAGGTCAGCACTTTCGAGCTTTGTTTCCAAATTTTGTAGTTTGATCTTCATTTCCTCCAACTCCTCAATTGCTAAATAGTTATTTTTGGGGCAGCTACGATTTAAAGCGCCGTCAACAGAAATCAACGTTTCACCTAATTCGTCAATGTGGGAAATTGATTGCGGGCTGCTATCGCTTATAGGGGGATTGAGTTTTTTTCGCAATGTTATATTATCATTTGCCCTTTCGTGATAGCTAGATATACTTGCTGTCCAAATTAGGAGATTTTTCTGATGACGTATTTCTATATTTTGTCTTATTTTTTTTCTGTGTACAAGTTGTACACTTCCAGGCATTTTTGGTGTCTATTGACATCCAGCGAAATCTTTTTTCAGAAACTATCGTGCAAGTTAAATGAAATTTTTCTTTGCATAGTGAACAAGTTAAATTATCCTTATCCAATATTTTATTTTTGCATTTAAAACATACTAGTAACATTTTGAAGTGATATTTTATTGTAATATTTTGAAATGATATTTTATTGTCGTTTGCTCATTAAAATAATTTAAAAAAGTAATTCTCGAGTGGGGGGAGAAGTTATAAGGATTAGAGTGCCCGAACTCTTGACTATAATGCGACAAATGTACCAATACGCCGCGAACACCTTCTTACTTTTGACGAAATTAAGAGTTTGTATATACGCTTTCATGTAACTGACTATTGTTACTAGTAATATATGTCACTTTAACCAAAAAAACAACACATCACAAAAAGTTTATAGATCATTAATCTTATGTATGACGCTAGATGGCATGAAACAATAAAGTCACTATCACCTCGACACACGGTTGATAATGTTATATAACATCGCATCTAATTCAAATAATGTTAACCGTCATATTTGTGTATTAGTTTTTAAATTTTAATTTTTACTATTCTTTTGCAACCTTTTGCAACTTTTTAGATTATATTTTAATTAGTAGGTAGAATAGTTACTTTACTAAAGTTTATTATTTGTATACTTGCGAATATTTGTTTTCTTGGATGGTTTTCCAAAAACACTGATAATACGGTTTAAGACATTTAAGACATTTTTCATATTTTTTTATTTATAATTAAATTATAAATAAAAAAATAATACATTTTTCATAATAGAATATTTTTATCAATTTTCCACTCAATTTATTAATATTTTTTTAGAAATAACAATTGCACACGTTATTTGGCCGACACTTTACACATTTCTTATGCTAGATACACTTAACAATCACTTTTACTAATTAAATTAATCAAAAATATGGGAGCTAATGTTTACTAGTTGTAATGTCTCTGCTTCATCCATGTTAGCAGTGGTACGCGCTATAAAACACTTTTGCCAGTACTTGTATGGACGAAAATTCGTGGTAATAACGGGCTGCAATGCACTGAAAGCTTCCAAGCACAATAAGAGCCTTTTACCGAGGATTCATTGTTGGTGTGCATTCTAACATAACCACGACTTTAAGGTAGAGTACCGCAAGGGTGAACGTCTCTAACATGTTGAGTTTTTCGGCAGGAACCCGACTGAGTTTGCAGTCATTGTTATGACAAGAGACTTAAACTGGCGCAAAATAGAACAGCGACGCGTTGATGAACTGTGACCTGTAATAGACAGGTTTAGTGAAAATAACCCAGTAGAGGACTATGTCATGGAGGACAACGTCTTGAAAAAACAAGTAATCGATCCTGTTTTTGGTTAGCAGCTTAGCACAGTTGTCCCCAAAGCCTTCACTTCTGGAGAAATTTACAACGCACTGAAACATACCAGCTAGGAAAAAACATTACAGAATATCAGAGAAACATAAGTTCGACAAAAATAACTTCTACTATTCGAAGATTTGTAGACATTTGTGTAATATGCTGAACATCCAAAGGAAGATCTGGTGCTATCCAAGCCCAATTACACCTAATACAAAAACCAACCGCTGCTTTCCAAGTTATTCATATGGATGTAACTGGAAGGCTAGGCACTCGAGATGACCAGTAGTACGTCATAGTCACCATTGACGCTTTCTCGAAGTACGTTCTGCTCAACTTCTACAGCAACAAGACCCTACACAGTACGTTAGCTGCTCTGAAACGCACTGTGCATCTATTTAGTACACCAATTCAAATAATAGTTAATGGAGGAAAGGAGTTCCTTAGCGAGTTCAAAGACTATTGCGACCACGCTAGAATAAATATTCACGTCATAGCACCAGGAGTTAGCCAAGCGAATGGTCAGGTAGAAAGGGTCGTTGTAACTCTCAAAAATGCATTGATGATGATTAAAAACTACGAAGCAGATCAGTACGCTTGAGGAACTGCATCTAGCAATGAACTGTACAGTTCATCGTGTCACTGGGGTTGCTCCATTTACACTTATTACACAACGAAAGCACTGTATACCTCCTGAGCTTATCAGCTTGGTGAATATTGACAATGAGACCGTAGATATCGAAGCACTTACTCAACAGGTACAACAGAAAATGTCTCGTTCAAGCGAACAAGACAGACAATATATATAAATATAATTAAAAGACGTACAAACAATAGAGTATAGAACAAGGACAGTTACTATACTCTTTGGACTGTACTGCAACGTAGGCGCATGCGCAAATGCGCAACGCGACCATAAAGGGATGACAGTTTATTTAATTAAAAATATTGTATAAATCGAATAATCATCAATAGCGAAAGTTGTCATAATATCGAAATAATTAAAAGATGAACAAACAATTTTTATGTTCGAACAATAACAAACAAACCACGATAAATTAATTAAAAATAAAAAATAAACTCAAAAAAATATATCCATGTGAGGTTCACTGTGCTCACTGAGCAGTGCTCGCAGTGTATGTCGAAACACGACCAATCCATCATTCATTCATTAAATTACAACCTATCGAAAATCTACTGCTGAACGTAGATCTTTACCGTAGATTGCTTCACAGTGGGAATACTTGTCAAAGTATTCCCGCTGTGAAGCAATCCTAAATAATAAGAAGCCCTCTCTAAGTAATTGACTGGCAACCGCAACTACTTATAGTCAACCATTGAGTTATAATGTACTACGTACTAGAGAAGCTATTCCAAACAAAAATTGTGCGCTACTCTATGTCTTCGCGCATGCGCGGTAATAGTAGAGTCGCGCATGCGCAGTTGGTATAAACGCGCATTGCGCTTGCGCGGTCAGTTTTTGTTATTATAGATTATACGTAAGTAGAATGGTCAGTATGTAATAATTGTTTATTTATATTGTATTGTTAATTATATCGAGTACAATTTTTTAAATTGTTTTTTATTTTGTATATGTGCTAATTTAATATAATATTACATAATATTATGTCAGAATTACATTTTAAGGGTATTTTATTTAATATTTTAATAGTTAAATATGTGAAATATAAAAATATACATTTAATACATTGAAGTAATATGTACTTACGTACTAGAACAGCTATCTCAAACAAAAATGTGCGCTACTCTGTGTTCGCGCGTTTGGTTTTTTTATCGTAGAATAAACACAGGTAGAATGATCCGTTAGCAATAGTAGATTGTATTGTTAAATAGGTAAATTATATCGAGAACAATATCTAGATTTTGTCACTTATTTTGTATATTAAATTTGTTTATTTAATATAATATTACATAATATTATATCACAATTACATTTTAATGATATTTTTATCTGAATATTTTAAAAGGTATCTATGTCAAATATAAAAAACGTACTAAATGTATGTTTAACAAAACTTATCAAAATAAAATTTAAATTACAAATATATTTATTTAAATTAGAATCATAAATGTTGTAAATAATCGTTCATAAATGCTGGGCACGCGAGAGTTAAAAATGGACGAATTTATTCCACTTTGACTTTGAAGTGGAAACCTAAAAATAAAATAAAAGAATAATAAGCAGATTTAAACATGAAAAATTTAGCTTAATTATAATAACTTATATGTTTCTACAAAAAAATATGTAGTATAATAATATATTCGTCCTAAACTTAAGTACCCACAGAAATGTCGCATCTGAACATATTAATTTCATAATCTATATTCAATGATACGAGATGGCGTCTTAGGAATAATTTGTTTTATTATTAATTTATAATACTTTTTTATTGATAGGATTGAATCTTATTAACCGATGAAAAGTAATTCTTTGGTTTTTACTGACATTTCTTGAATTATTTGTGCAATATCTAAATACACAAGACGGCATATTTTTATGAAGAGATTTTTTTAAATCAACACAACACGTGACAACTCTACAAGCGCCTAGCGAGTGACTGATTAAAGTGCAGTGCATGCACCGCAGTTGAGTGGAACAGAGTAGCTGAATGCAGTGTCTCCTCTAGTACGTAGTACATAATAGCTCAATGTAGTCAACCTAATCTAAGGAATACCTTTTGACGTTTCACATTAATTATTTCGCAATAACTTTGCACAAGCGTACTCACACTATTTACAATAACCTTTCACGTAAATCCGAAGGATTATGAAGTTATCTATATTTCATTACGTCGTGTATAGTTTTTTATCACTAATTGAAATTCGAAAAATAACCAGTATGAACTTTTTCACTTGACGTCGTTTCAATGTCATGTCGCTATGTACCTTACCGTAGTGTGTGGATGATTAAAATTCATTGTTATGTGAATAATCGGCTAAAATATTCAAATAATTGGTAAAAATATTCAAATAATCGAATCATTAATTTTTTTATGTATTATTTGTTTAATTAAATTTTTATTATTAAAATCCCTTAAACTACATGACTCATTAATAACACAATTTTTTCCCTTTCTCAACGTAAATTTGTATAGGCAAAAAAAAACTCACATACAAGGCCGTGCTTAAAAAAATTACTACGTGATTTCAATCTCCCGCCATTTCGGGATGTGCGTAATTTTGTGATTCTGTTTGCCTTCTTATTTTGTGCCTCGGCTTTAACTTTTTGGGCTGTTTCTTCTATATTGATTTTTTTGATTGATTGGGCAAAAGTCGCTGACCTCTATATATACAAGTACGCTGGACTGTCTATACCATAGAAAATGACTGTGCCAATTTGAAGCGCCGCTAAAGGATGTCTTTAAAAATAAAATTGACATAATATGTCAAAGTCTGTTGGCTCATTTATATTGTCTTATTTAATAAGTCAGTATTTTGAACGTTTAAACTAGAAAACGAAAGTATTTTATGTTGTTTCATTGTGTATAATATTAGTTACATAATAAGAATTACTTTTACTAATAATGAGAGTGCGCGTAATCTGTAAAACTCGTTACCAAAAGGGAAGTGGTATAACATTTCACAAGTAAGTGAATTTGCAGCAAATATTAAACAAATTAAAACCATTTGATAACATAAGTACTTAAAAATTTGTTACTAATCTTAATATAATATATAACAATATCTTTGGCTATATATTACTGAGTTTTGATAAACAATAAAATTCAATAGGGTTGTCGAGTTGCTTGTCTATAATACTTATCGATATTCTTTCCTACCCATATCTGTTAACAAACAAAGTTGCCAACATCAGTTTATTATCAAATGTTTATTAATTAACAGGTTCCCAATTGAACCTAGACTAAAAATATGGCTTAAAAGCATAAATATTTTGAATTGGCGTCCGAAACAAAATGATCATATTTGTTCCAAACATTTCACAGACGACTGTTTTATTAGACATGAGAACTGCACCACTTTGAAAAAGTGCAGTATACCGACAATATTTTCTGGTAGTACCAGTACTACCAGAAAATATTGTATTTATATAAGTAAGTATAAAAGTATTAGATTATTATTTCGAATGTTTTTTTTATTTCTTCTTTCCTCATTTTCCACACACTCAAGGGCCATAGCCAAGTGTCGAAAGGTCACCTGATGATGTCGAGCCACGTTGTATGTGTTTTAGTAGGTTGCGGATAAAGGAGATTCCTCTCCCTGTACCGCTGTAGTCGAGGTGGAGTCGTAAGGGAAGAGGAGTGCTGGTATGGCGATTGGCGATGCGCCACTCGACTATCTTTTGCGACTTTGGTCAGGCTGCACCACTTGATGCCTTCAAGTGCTCGTTTTTCCTGGCTCCATTCACATATCGGGCTCGGGGAGTCCGTAGTGTAGGTGGAGTTAGAGGACGCGAAGGGCAGTGTGGTTTGCTTCTGGTGCGCCTTATCTAAGAATGAAAACGGGGAGGAGAAGTCAGCAACTACGGGCGGCCATTTGGCGGCTGGCGGCGGAGGGGCCGTGGATGTGCATTAAAGCATTTCCGTGGAACTGCCAATTTGCGGCGGAGGTAGAACACCGTGGGGTTTTAGTAAGTGCGAGTCTAGAGATTTAATTATCTCTCGAGTCTCAAAATTTAATTTGTGCCTTAACTTCATAGTGGCCCTACTTTAGTACAGGCGATAAAGTACGTAATTTTTTGTCTCGTCAAATTATTTGGGCTCGTCAATGATAATAAACGTCAATAATAATAATATTACATTCCATTAAAGCCTATAAAAGTTAACTGCTGAAAATAGGTCTCCTTTGTAGATTGCCTCATGGGGAATTTTGTTTTAGTTGCCAGTTGCCACGCTTGGCAAGCGGGTTGACAACCACGGTTTTGTATTTTTAGTTGTTATTAGGAAGACGTTGCTGGCCATCTCCTGTTACAGTTTTCCTCTGTCGCCTCTTGCGACACTCTCAGGATGATATAGACCAGTGGAAATTCTTACACCACCACAACACGCAGTAACAACTTTTACATAAGGAAATATTAAAATAGTTTACTTCCTTTTCTGCTTAAGAGTAGTTCCTAAAAACTGTATCTGCGACTGATCACCGCTGCTGGTAATAAGAAGTTGTTTAGTTTGTTGTTTCTTCGCTTGAAAGCTAAGTATAGCCATTCAGAGAGGACACCTAGCCAGCATTCTAGGGACGATACGACAGAAAGTAGGACTGTATGATAATTTTAGTTATTTTTTATTTTATTTTTTGATATCGTTATTTTAATTTCGATAATGATGTTGTAAATAACTGATAACTGTGTAATTCAAAGTTTATATATTTCTTTATATTATCTTGCTAGCTCGTAAATATCGTTAAAAACTTGGAACAGTTATGTTGTATAATTCGGAATGATAATACAATCATTGAAATAGAATAATATATAACTTTTTGTAACTTTCAAATAAATAGTCAGTATAATATCCCCGAAATACTTTACCGATGCATTGGAAGACGTTTTCAAGCTACTGGACTGGAAAGGATATGGTATTAACGTCAATGGCGTGTACGTCACTCATCTTCGATTTGCCGACAATATAGTCCTTAGAGCCGTGGTGGCTCAGATGGTTAGCGCTCGCTGTAAATTTCACAATACGTGACCAAACCGGGTTCGATCCCCGCCGGCACCAATGAAATTGTTAATTGCAATTTTAAGTGCTGATTTACCACGTGCTCGGCGGTGAAGGAAAACATCGTGAGGAAACCTGCATGTCTGAGAAATAAGAAAAAAAATATTTCAAAGACATGTGAAAGTTCGCCAACACGCATTGGGGCAGCGCGGCGGACTATTCCTTGCCCTAAAACCATCTCAGAAATGAGAGGAGGCCTGTGCCCAGCAGTGGGACGTATATAGGCTGTAACTTTACTTTTTTACTTTTATAGTCCTTATGGCAGAATCGCTGGAGGACCCACGCACTTTTTTCAATGACCTCAATAGTGTCTCCCAACGGATAGGTCTTAAGATGAACGTGGACAAAACAAAAGTCATGTGTAATGTCTATGTCACACCTATGCTGGTGGTTTTTGGGAGCACTTAGCTGAAGTTGTTGATGAGTATTTTTAGGTAAGTTCAACTTCGACCGACAGGTCAATTGACGGATTCAACTCGGCTGGGCAGCGTTCGGGAGATTACAACACATCTTCTCGTCAGGAATACCTCAAAACTAGATTGTACAACCGGTGCGTGTTGTCAGTTTTGACCTATGGATCTAAGACGAGGTCTTTCACTGCTGGCCGTATGAGGAAGCTCGAAGTCGCTCACTGAGCTATGAAGAGGGCTATGCTCTGGGGTTCAAACTTAGGAATGAGTATATCTGCAGCAGAACCAGAGTGACCGGCATCGCCCAATGGATTAGTAAGCTGAAGTGGTAATTGACCGGCCATATAGCTCGAAGAACCGAATACCGATGGGGAAAAAAGGTTATCGAGGGGCAGCCTCGTACCAGCAGGTAAAGTGTAGTACGTTCCCCCACTAGATGTAGTCAAAACCTGGTAAGACATGCAGGAAGTTGATGAATGCAGGTGGCTCAGGACCGTGCTTTGTGGCATTGCTTGAGGGAAGCCTATGTTCAGCAGTGGACTTGTGAAGGGTTCTAATGATGATTAATGATTATTGCATTATATTAATATGATACATAAATGGGATGGACGTTACAGATAGAGTCCATCTATCCATAGAGTCCATTCTATTTATTTAGGCATGGTAGGGTATAGAATTTTTATCGATATAATTTGGTACACTGTCTTATCCCTATTATTAGTTCCGTGGACGTGCACTTTTGTTGTCAGCGCCAAAATGGCGGAAATCAAATCGCTTCATCATGTCACGTCTATAGCCAGTCCAGCGTACTTGTATATATAGAGGTCAGTGACAAAAGTGGTAAAAAAAATTTTATTATGAATGAATTTGAAAGAGACATTAATTTTGACTGCATTATTGAAAATCAAATATCAATCAATCTAAACAACGACAGCTTAACTGGTTGTATTGAAAGTGAATGAATAAATTTATTTTTAATCTAGTTTCAATCTAAAATTTTCATAACTTTGCCTTTAAAAATAAGCAGTAACAACAAACACAAAGAAAGGGATAAATCTTGTGTTTTAAATTATCCGTTTCTAATTTATTCGGGTATTATTCAAACCAAACTGTTAATGATTACGAACTCTAAATAATCGATATCAATTTTTTAAGAATCGAATATTGTACGTACCCATTTTTTGGTTGGCATGCTTAGTGCAATTAGTTTGACAGCTGTCAAAATATACTATACTTAGACTATAATAGGTACATTATATCTTTATTTTTATAATATTTTCGACTTGTACTTCTATTATTTATCACATTTTGAATATTTTTACAGGTTTTTTATTAAATTTATTTATTTTGAAAGACAATATTTTGCCGTTAATTTACTATAATACTTAATGTCTGACATGTATTTATTTTAACTTTATGCTTATTAATGTAATTTTAATGTTTAATATAGGTACATCTTTTATGACATTGAAGTAATATGTACTTACGGACTAGAACAGCTATCTCAAACAAAAAATCTGCGCTACTCTGTGTTCGCGCGGTTGTTGTTTTTTTATCATAGAATAAATATAGGTACTATGATCCGTAGGTAATAGTAGATTGTATTGTTAAATAGGTAAATTATATCGAGAACAATATTAAAATTTCGTCATTTATTTTGTATATTATATTTGCTTATTTAATATAATATTACATTATATTATATCACAATTACATTTTAATGATATTTTTATCTGAATATTTTAAAAGGTATCTATGTCAAATATAAAAAAAAAACATACTAAATGTATGTTTAACAAAACTTATTAACATAACATTTTTAATTACAAATATATTTATTTTAATTTGAATAAGAGTCGTTCATAAATGCTGGGCACGCGAGAGTTAAAAATGGACCAATTTATTCCACTTTGATTTTGATGTGGAAACCTAAAAATAAAATAAAAGAATAATAAGCAGATTTAAACATGAAAAAATTAGCCTAACTATAATGACTTATATATATTTCTACAAAAAATGTGTATATTAATATATTCGTCATATACTTAAGTACTCACAGAAATGTCGCATCTGAACATATTAATTTCATAATCTATATTAGATGACACGAAATGGCGTCTTAGGAATAATTTGTTTTATTATTAATCCATAATACTTTTTTTATTGATTAAGTATCACAAGATTAACCGATGAAAAGTAATTCCTTGGGTTTTACTGACATTTATTGAATTATTTGTGCAATATCTAAGTACACACGATGGCATATTTTTATCAAGAGATTTTTTTAAATTAACACGTGACAACTCTACAAGCGCCTAGCGAATGACTGATTAAAGTGCGGTGTATGCACCGCAATTGAGTGGAACAGAATAGCTGAATGCAGTGTCGCCTCTAGTACGTAGTACATATTAGCTCAATGTTTTATGATTACTTTTTTTCGCCTCCTTATATAGAATTTTATTATTATTATTGAACGAAAAAAGTGTTTTCAGTTCCAAGATATGGTAGAAAATATTTCTCTAGCTTTTCTTTTAAAATTTAAATCTGTTTATTTTCTGTAAGCCATTAAAATAAAAATTGTTTCTAAAATGCCGCCCCAAAAATCTGCCGCCCTAGGCTCCAGCCTACTGAGCCTGCAGGTAAATCCACCACTGCTGACCTCCCTTTACCGCAGGTATTTTATTTCCTCCGACAAGCAACATCAGCAGGTCCATCCCGTCGCTCCCAAGGCGGCACATCTTCTGCAGCTGCAACTTGATGTTGCCATGTGCCGTGGCCGTAACCTCGCTAAACGCCGCGCGCACTTCCGCTGACGACATCGACTCGAGTCCCGTGTCGCGGAACACGTACACTGAATCTGTCACCTGACGGGTCGCGAGGTGATCTACCTTTGTAAATTAGTGCCTTCTTCACGGTGTCTGTAAAGCTGGCTCCAAAAATTAGTTTGATTTGGGTTGGTCACTTCTGCAGAACGGCAATTTTATAGGTTAAAACCTATTATATAATATATCGCATCTAAGGTAGATAACGGCGTGCATAATAATAATGCAAAACAGTAGATATTTAACGAACCGGACATTGTGTCACTAGATTACCTTGAATTTTGACTTTTACCATTTATTCAATAAAACTTAAACATATACGATTACGTACATGACAAACATCAACATTGAAAATCTAAGGTTATTTCAAGGAGTTTAAAATATATAAATACACTATAATGAACGCCCGTCTATTGAAACTACTGCGTGGCACGTTACTGTCATCCACGCCGCAGGTCATTTGTTCGAATCCCGATCAGTGAAAGCATTTGTGATAGGAAATTATTTATGTTAAGATAATCTTCGTGCCTCAGTCGTGCATTCTAATCTACTTTTAACTTTAACGCATAAGCGTTACTACGTGTTAGCACTAGGGATGGGCGTTGCGACGACTCTGCAACGATGAAACCGTTTTACGTCCTGGGTTCAAACAGTCTTCATTACACGAACCAGTCTGCGAATTACTTGGTGCGATTTTTTATTTTACACCTATGAAAATACAGTCGAGAACGCAATGGTTCAACTATCTATCTCACTCGTCGCGTCGTCGTCCTTAACGTTCCACGATAAATTGTAGTCTTTGGCGCCTTTCCGCGCTCTTTTACAAACATAGACAGGAACTAAACAGTCTTTACAATAAAAAGTGAAATATGAGGGGAAGTTCATTTCAACGTTTTATCGATCGACTTCACTTAATTAAGTCGATCGATAAAACGAATTATTTAGTAAGCCATTTCATAAATTTCAAATCGTTAAAAGTTGTAAGAAACTGCAGCCATTTCACTCGACAAAAACGCAATGGTATTCCATGTTGGATAAGTTTCGTCCTATAAACCGTCTTCAAACCAGTGGCAACGACGACCTTTTCTGCAACCGTTTTCGTCGACGGGAAAACGGTTGCGCTTCGTCCATCAAAAATTCGACAACGACCCATCACTATAGTTCATAAAAGATAGCTTGATCTCTGCGACAGCCGTTAGTAAAATCACGCCTATGAAGTCCTGAATTTCTTAGTAGTACAGACAGTACCTGTCAATGTCATACTTTATGGGCATGCCGACCAAATTAGTGCATATATAGCAAACAAGATTTGGTGAGAAGTAGCAACACTTCGAAAAACCAACTTAATAAAAATTAACTGTATTACGCCATACTAAAATCTACTAAAATATTTACTATAATATCAACTGTTAAAATGGCTTCGATAAAGCAGCGTCCTTTTGACCCTTTATTATTTGATTGACTGATGAAGAGCAATCGTATCACAGACCCTTCAATGATCTATGCAAATAAGGCTGTGGTTTTTGAGTAATATAAGAAAGTGACCATATTTAACCAATATTATCTGTTTTGGGTTACATTCACCATAGCAAAACCGTGTTTTATTTTATCAAATAGTAGCCACTAGATTATAAAATAATTTAAATCTTATCTTTACCCGCAACCCACAAGGTTTTTTCTTAATTTTAATAAATTTATTTTGTAATTTCATAATCCACTTTTAACACAAAAAGTGTTTCATCATAATAGAGTTATGTGTTACTCATACAATTGTTGGCAATTAACTCGCCCGCCATTATTGATATCGCAACATAGCGTCACTAATTACTGTCGAACATAATAATTTTGTTACTCGCTAATTAGAACAATCATAGAAATTTCATCCATATCTTGACATATGGATGAAATTTCTTAATATAAAATAACGGGTAAGAGCGATAATAACTTAATTTCTGTTAGCATAAAATAATTAAATCCGCTATTTTTTTAGGTGGTAGAGTCATGCTGCAGCTATCACGAATGTGTCAGCTCGACCGGGGAAGAACCACGCGCACAGACTACCAGCTGAACGCTGCTGTGTTTCGTGTGGTGAGTGTAGAGAACCGGAGATCCATTTTACTGGAACTGATCTACTCCGACGAAAACCGTATTAGCGGTCACCAATCAGCTAGCGATCTTCTGGTATACCTGGCTCATAGATTGGCGGAGGCAGTAGAGTCCATGGGGGGGGGGGCATTGGCCGTTAGTTTGAACATAGCGATGGCTTTCGATCGGTTTTGGTACAAAGCGAGTAGAAAGGTTGTACCAGTTCTGGCGCACTGAGTCAGAAGTGGTACAAGTACGACGTTCGTCGATTCACGATCCTAAAAAAAAAAAAATAAAAAAGAAAAAAAAAAGGTTTTGGCATGCTCTGATCACGAATCTGCGGTCCATTTTTGCGTAGGATGCACGGTTCCGGAGATGTGCAGATCAATTAACTCTTATCTAATTGATATCCGCTGCGAGCCTCAACCGTCATTAGCGCTACATTGTCCTTATCTACTTATCTATTGTTGATTGACTACCGTCATTATCTATTATTCGTCAGCATGTTGGTCGGCTTATGCTATTGTATTATACTCCTTTGTTCCTATCTACACTAATCTGACTCATTAATAAAACACATTACCCAATTTTGTTAAAATTTTTATTTATAAAATACAAAATCTTATTACTTATTATCTATAAAATAGGAGCGAAACATCTCATCCACTAAAATATCGTTGTACAATGTGTTCCCTGTAAATATACTCGTAAAACTATGCATTGAACATCCCTGAAACTTATATAGCAAATACATTAAGAAATATTCGCCACAAACTGAAGTCCACTCATTCTGAATCCTATCAACATTCCAGTTCCATCTTTTACAATTTCTTTTAAAAAACTCTAGATGATATCGTACAGGTGCCCGTCCGAATGAATCAAAATATTGACCGACGTCATTCGTATCGATATATAAAGCTACCCAATGTCACCCTGGTTTATCATCTGTATCCAAATTGCATATTATATACGTTGGTACGTGGGTGTACATGGGTAGTTTATTGGCAGCATTTAAACATTATTTTCTAGAGTGGGGTGAATCTTTTTCAGATGTTGTTGTACATCTAGTGTATCCATAATATTACTGCTATTAGTAGATTATTACAGTACCAATCTACTCAATGACTAATATAGGAGTGATCAATTATAGTGATTTCTAAATATTAAATTGCATTCTTTGTGTTATACAAATCGTATTTGAGTCACCAATACACTGAACAAGACACGACAGGAAGGACGTAGGAATGTAGAGATAAGCAACAGAATGTAAGGTAAGCTTGTTGACGCATAAAGATACTATCAATTCTACTGCAGAAATTCTTTAGATTAGAATTATTACTCACTGGTACTATATAAGACCAAGCAACTGCAGTCATGGAGTTAGTGTATGGTCGTTTGACCGCAGTGGATCGATCAATACTACGTTTGTGTTACTTCAACGCATCAAAGGCCATGGATGTAAGTGTTTATTCTATTGACAAACTTACTTTTCTTTCTGTTATTTTCTTACGTGTGTATGATTTAGTGTTAACAAATTATATTTAAATATTATGTGTGTGTATATGATTAAGCCGTGGTAGCTCAGATGGTTAGCGCAAGCTGTAAATTTCACAGTACGCGACCCGGGTTCGACCCCCACCGGCACCACTTAAATTGTTAATTGCAATTTTAAGTGCTGATTTACCACGTGCTCGACGGTGAAGGAAAACATCGTGAGGAAACCTACATGTCTGAGAAAATTTCGAAGGCATGTGAAGTTTGCCAACACGCATTGAGGTATCGCAGCGAACATTTCCTAGCCCTAAAACCCTCTCAGAAATGAGAGGAGGCCTATGTTCAGCAGTGGACTTTAATAGGTTGTAACTTTAGCTTTTTTAACTTTTATGATTAAGTGTTAACAAATTGATATTAACATGATAACTGTGTTGTTGCAGAAATCATTGAGCTTCGATGAAAATACCTATAAACAGTATTACTACTCGCCACTCTCCCCTCAAGAAGAGAGTGATGACATCGTCATTAATAATAACACATGCGATGGTGGAAAAAGAAAATCGCAATCGATTGATCATTTTTTTGAAGCTGAATCAAAAATAAGGAAAAAGAAAAAAAGGAGAAAGAAAAAAGAGGAAGCTGTTATCATCAACCGTAGCACGAGCCGCTAGAGATGGTGTATCATACATTTCTACTAATTCTGACGACGGAGACCAAGCGACGCATCTCATCAAAATTGAAATGTACGATATGAAGAAGCTATCCAAGATTCCAACTACTGATCATTGGAAACATGCTTCCACGAGGATTAAATATTACGTAAAGACTAATAAGGATAGCATCTACGACAACACAAACGCCCTCGTATACAATATTACAAAGACAATAGCAGAAAGTGAAAAAGTTAAAAAATACTTTTTTAACAATGACAGTCATTAGCTGATCATTAGTGAATGTGATTCTGTTTACTTAAATTACTTCCGTGTACTCATTATATTCTATTTCTAATCCTTTGTTAGACTTAAATATCGTACATTATTTGAAATTTGGGTATCAGTTGGTCTACCAACACTGAACTGTTACTTACTCTGCTACCTATTTTCTTCTTTACTATAAGGATGGCAAACTTCAGTGAAGTGTGCACCAGTGCTTTCTTCTCCACAACCATGGAAGAGAATACGGAACTATTCAACAGCGAATTAAATCAGGAGTTGTCTAAAGTTTGTGATGAAATGGAGAAGGATCAACTGTTCGATTCATCGTATGATGATGAGACGTATAATCACTGTGCGATGGTTGAAACACAGTTTAAGTAAGTAAAATAACAATTAATTTCGATCATAATTTACACAATGTCTTGTACAGTTTTTAATAAATTTAAACATTTTAGTAGTCAACCACTACAACTTGGAAGAGAAATGAAGCGAACGAGCAGCAAAGAACCCAAGATCATCAAAAAACCAACAACGGAAGCAGAAGCGCCTACCTCTGCAGGGAACAGTATCAGTAACGATGATCAAGTGGAATGTCTAACGTGTCATATATTTATCAAGAAACGGTATTTAGCTAATCATTTTAAAAGTAATGTTCACAAAAATAATCTTTTAAATTCACATAATTCTTTATCAAACGTTAGTGTTATTGAATCTGCTTTTGGAAATAGGATTTTAACTTATAAAATCAAGACTAGAGTAGATAGTTCGACATTGGTAAATTTTGAAACTCCAGCCGGGCTAGCATGAGCAGGGGATAAAAATTTTATCCACCGATTATATCCACTGACAAGGGATAAAATTGTCTTATCCCTATGTCAAAGCTTTATCCACCCTGCGAGCATGGGCCTATGGTGGATATAATATTGACAGTAGATAAACTTATCCCCGCGCATAGATAATATACCATAGTATAAAGCTATAAACTATACTAGCTATAAACTAGTTTTAAGATTAAGTAGATTTACATTAACTTATATTTTCTTTTACCTTTTGTTTATTATATTGCTAAACTGTTCATAATTTTTGTTAAACAATATGTCATTTATAATATTTGTTATATTTATTTTAAGCGTATTTCTGCCTTGTTTTTATTTTTTATATTATTCTAATTCTTTCGTTTTTTTCTTTTGTATAATATTTAAGTTAAATATACATTGCTTGTATCAAATCGCAGGTATTACTTCGCTTGTGATAGCATTTATTTAAAAATATGTGTTTAGAATTAAGCCAATTGTGAAACTGGACAATACAGTCCCTTTGGAGGTGGTGTAACCTCTTGAAGAAATTAAAAAAATATATATCCCCGCAATTACTGCCATTATAAGAAAATTACAAAATACATCAAAATTGATGTCTACTCTAAGTCACAAAGAATTAATTTTAATTGAAAATGATGAAGCATGAAGAATAAAAATGTAATGATTTCAAACAAAACAAGGAATAAATAATTTTATAATCATGAGTATAGTATATTTAGCAAGCTTTGCTAAAGAATTAACATATTTCTTAATTTAAACCTTTGAATTGTAACTTTACTAAGTTTGATAACTTTATTTTAAAACGTTATAATACTTACCTAAAATATGGTATAGACCGATTCTATTATCAATAAATTTGACTCGCCTTGGGTATTTTTTGACACAACCTATGTAATTAAATCATGGCGTTGAGCTATTGAGACTTTTTTGGACAAGGTGGTTGTACTAGATGCTTACTTCAATATGCACTGGTAGTCCATCCACAGAATTAATAGGCTTTAAAGCCTCATAGAGTTCTTTACACAAATACAAAACAATCTTTAAGGATCGGAAACCGGCGTAGAAATTCGTTGTCGGAGAATTCCAATAGATTAAGTATTCTGATCACGTATCGATCGCTGATGTAATTCTCTTTATTGTTTTTCAATTTCTGACACGAAAATGTAGTTGCAATAGGCTCGAGACATCTTTTTTTGTATTAAAATGGTTTGAAGATAAACTTAAACCCACGTCCGCGAAAGAGGATAAAATTGTCCCTTTCAAATGTCAAAAAGGGATAATTTTTTCTCTTTCCCTTGGCCTCATGCTACGGACGGGGAGATATATGTCCACTCCTTATGTCAAACGGGGATATACTATAGAGATAAGATAATTTTATCTCTTGTCAGTGGATATAATCGGGGGATATAATTTTTGTCTCTTGCTCATGCTCGCAGGGTGGATAAAACTAAGCAAGGGATAAAAATTATATCCTCTCTCCGGGGATATATTCTCTCCGGCTCATGCTAGCCTGGCTGAACTATTTTTAAATTCTATTAAAGATGATATTTTATTTTTAATACAAGAGTGTATTCATCAACACATAATTTTTAAAGTAAACTTCATATTGCATGCTGATTTTGTTCAACAAACTAAAGATATTCATGATACGTTCGATTTTCAAACGCTTAACTATATTATTTGTCAAGGAGATGACTTAAATATTTTTTTTTCATCTTTAAATGATACAATTACTATTAAAATTAGTGCATTTGAAAAAAAAAGATAGTGGATGGAGTCTAAAAAACATAAAATCTATAGACATGAATGTTAATAAATTTAACCCCCTACGCGGTACTTCATACATAGATCTTCCTCGTGACATAAAATTAAAAAAGGCTGTTATAAATGTAAAAAGCAAGGATTATTTTTGTTTTAAATGGGCGTTACTCTCGGCGTTATATCCCGTAAACAAAGACGCGGATCGTGTATCATCGTACGTTAAACATGCAAATAAACTTAAATTTGATGGTATTTCCTTTCCAGTTAAAATTTCTGACATAGCAAAAGTAGAGAAATTAAATGATATTAGTATTAATGTTTTTGGGTTAGAATATAATAAAGAAAAACGATGTAATTCTATAGTAGGTCCATTATTTTTAACAAAGTGTCGTAAAGTTAGACATATCAATTTATTATTTTTTTCCAAGGATACAAAAAATCATTATTGTTACATAAAAAATTTATCGCGGTTAGTTAGTAAACAAATTTCAAAAGACGGTCACATCATGTACATTTGCGAAGCATGTCTACTTCACTTTCCATCTAAGGAAAATTTAAATAACCATGAACAATACGATTGTGCCCACATTTGTACAGAATTACCAAACAGTGAAACTTTTAAAAAAAAGAATTGGTTTGGTCAACCTATTTCAAATGATAAAATTAAATTTGATAGTTATGAAAAAAAGTTGAAGATACCATTCGTAGTTTATGCTGATTTTGAAGCATTTTTAAAACCAATAGAATCATGTTCTAACGATCCTTCCAAACCTTTCACACACAATATTCAGAAACATGAAGTACATAGTTTTGGTTATTATATAAAATGTTCATATGATGATAAATTATCAAAATATGTAACGTATTGCGGACCCAACTGTGCACAAGTGTTTATGGAAAGTTTATCTAACAATCTCAAAGAAATAAATAGACTTCAAAAATATCCTCCACTTCCGCTAACAAATGAAGACAAAAACCAAATTTCAAATGCAACCATTTGTCATATTTGTGAAACAGAGTTAGCAGAACATTTTTATGATTTTGATTGGTACACCGGTAGTTTTATAGGTGTTGCTCACGAATCATGTAGCTCGAAGTTCAGAAAACCTCGTTATATACCAATATTTTTACACAACCTTAGTCACTATGATGCTCATTTTATTGTTCACGCGTTAAACTTTTGTGATGCTGAAGTCGAAGTTATCCCTCAAAATAAAGAAAAATATATATCCTTTTCCAAAAAATTAAAAATGAATAACCACGAAATTATATTAAAATTCATAGATTCATTTAAGTTTTTATCATGTAAATTAGAAGAATTGGCCAAAAATCTCAGTAATGATCAATTTCAAGAATTACATAGAAATTATCCTAATGATGAAGATTTCTTTCGTTTAAAACGGAAAGGCGTTTATCCATATGAACTTATGACTAATTATGATAGTTTAAGCCTAACATCGCTCCCCGAACAAAAATTTTTTTATAGCTCGCTCACAGATTCCCATATTTCAAATGATGATTACAATCATGCTAAAGATGTTTGGGAACACTTTGGGTGTTGTAATATGCTAGATTATTCAAACCTGTATTTAAAAACAGACGTTTTACTTTTAACCGATGTATTTGAAAACTTTAGAAAATTATGTATTAATACTTATGATTTAGACCCTGCCCATTATTACACAGCACCCGGTTTAAGTTGGGATGCAATGTTAAAATATACAAAAATAGAATTAGAACTTTTAACAGATTATGAGAAAATTGCATTTATTAGATCAGGGGTGGTGTATCTCAATGTAGTAATCGTTATGCTAGAGCTAATAACAAATATATGGGGGATTATGATGCAGCGAAACCAAATTCATATATCACATATTTTGATGCCAACAATTTATATGGTTGGGCTATGTCTCAATGTCTTCCTACTGGTGGATTCGAATGGGTAAATCCGAATACAGAATTTAATGTGTCTGAGACATCGAACTTCGGTTTTATTTTAGAAGTTGATTTGGAATATCCAGATGAACTTCATGATTTACATTCGGACTTTCCTTTATGCCCCGAAAACATTTGTGCAGGCAATATTAATGAAAATAAACTAGTCCCAAATTTAAATAATAAAGATAAATATGTAATTCATTACAGAAATTTAAAGCAGTGCATAGAAATGGGGGTTAAATTAACTAAAATTCATAGAGTTTTAAAATTTAAACAGTCTCGCTGGTTGAAGATGTACATAGATCTAAACACAAAATTAAGAACGTTAGCAAAATCAGATTTCGAAAAAGATTTTTATAAATTAATGAATAATTCAGTCTTCGGAAAGACTATGGAGAATATTGAAAAAAGGGTTAACATAAAATTAGTTACACACTGGAAGAACCAGGGCAAAGCTTTAGGTGCTCAAGATCTAATCGCTAAACCACAATTTCATAGTCTTTCAGTATTTTCGGAAAACCTAGTTGCGGTTCAGTTGCGTAAAACAAAGTTAATATATAACAAACCAATTTATTTAGGGTTTTGCATTTTAGATATTTCAAAAACATTAATGTATGATTTTCATTCTAACTATATGGTTAAAAAGTTTAGTAAAATCAAATTATTGTATACAGATACGGATAGTTTAATATATCATATATTTACAGATGATTTTTACTCTGATATAAAACCTGACCTTTCATCATACTTTGATACCTCAGCTTATGATGCAAATAATATTTTTGAATATCCAAAATTAAATAAAAAAAATTAGGTTTTTTTAAAGATGAAAATAATGGTAAAATCATGAAAGAATTTGTGGGTTTACGATCCAAAATGTACGCTTTTAACTTAGAGAATAAGACTATAGCCAAGGCAAAAGGGGTAAATAAATGTATCACTAAAAAGATGACCATGGATAATTATAAGTCTTCTCTATTTAATAAAAAAGTGCAATATTATAGTATGCTTAGATTTAAATCAATTAAACACACAATTTTTACACAAAAATTAAATAAGATTGGTTTATCATATAATGACACAAAGAGGCATATTTTAGATAATAATATTGAAACATTAGCTTGGGGTCATTATAAACTGCGTTAAGTGTTGATAGTTTTTAATTTTATGTCTGCATGTAAATAAAATTTGTATTGATTGTAAAATAATGATAATAGTATAATATGACGTAGAGTTTATTACATATTTAATCGTTGTTTTATTGTAAATAATTTAAGTTAATTGTTGTTTATATTTGCGTGTGTGTGTGGGCATTTATTTGAGGTTGAGTTGATTGTAAAATTATGATGTACTAATTGTGTTAGAAATAGTATACAGATCATTCTGTTATATATAATGTTTGCAATATATATTAATTGTTAACACCAACACTTTCATTTTTTATTTCACCCCTTAGAACTTTAGACGTGTGTAATGTTTCACTTTATCCATCCGTTTACTGCTATTGTGGCGGGGCCAAGTGGATGTGGGAAGTCAAATTTTGTAACAAATTTCATAAAATCAGTTACAGAAATATGTAATTGTGATTTTAATCAGATCACATGGTGCTTTGATGAAATGCAACCTTTATATAATTTACCAAATGTTAACTACCATCAAGGAATTCCAAATGTTAATATGTTTGACGGTGAAAACCCACATCTTGTTATTATTGATGATCTAATGAGAGAGTCCGATGGAAGAATTGTGGATATATTTACAAAAGGTAGTCATCACAGGAATCTTAGTGTATTTTATTTAACACAAAATTTATTTCATCAGGGTAAAGGGCAAAGAGACATATCCTTAAACTCGAGTTATATAATATATTTTAAAAACCCTCGAGATAAAACTCAAATAAGATATTTAGCACGACAAGTGTCACCAGATAACCCAAAATTTATTGAAGATGCCTACAGGGATGCAACTCTAGAGGCGCATGGATATTTAATGGTAGATTTAAAACAGAATACCAATGATTTTTGTCGTATCAAGACAAATGTCTTCCCATTTAATGGTTTCTGCACAGTCTACGTCCCCACAAAAGAGTTTAAATACACCAAGAATCACACATTTCAAATCATTGCTAAATGATGCATCGTCGACTCACAACGCATAAACATTTGCTAAACGCTTTGCATACGCTTAAACCAAAATATCAAAGAGCATTACTTAAAACGTGTGATGAAGAAGAAATTAACTGTATTTGTGAGTGTATTCATAACGTTTTACAAGGAAAAGTACCTCTTAAAGATCAAGATAAACAAAAATTGAATAAACACAAAAATATACTCCGTCAACTAGTGCGTAAGTGTAAACATAAACTAAGAAAAAATATAATTATACAAAAAGGAGGGGCTTTCTTGCCAATAATATTAGGTGCAATATTGAGTGGATTAGTGAGTGGACTAGCCAGTTAACATGGAAAATGCAAAGAAAATGATACCTATCGAACCTGGATTGATTGAAAAATTAAAACAAGAAAATAAGGTTAATACGAGTAGTAGTTTATCTCGATTAGATATTGAAATGCAAAATATTATGAATAGTAAGACGGAAGACCGAAAGAAATGGATGTTATATTTACAAACACTGCAAAGATACCTTCATTTTACCGAAGAGGATCGTCAACCACTCAGATTACCAATTTATTCTGATACATCTAATGAAGATTCAAACGAGTCTAAAATAGGTTTTAAAAATAAAGATAGAGATCTAAAAACTTCAGTTGATGCTGAATCTTTGTTGGATGAGAATCGATCCATCAAAAGTAAAGAAAATGTTGAAAATCCACTTTACACACCAGCTCAAATACTCAGTTTAATACCAAAAACTTATAATAAAAAAGGACAGTTATTATTAAACTTAGTTGAAACAAGTAAAGGTAAAATACATTGGGATAATGAAGGTACAGTCATAATTGATAATGAAAAAATTCCTGGAAGTAATATTGTTGATTTAATAAATGATTCACTAAGACCCTTAAAAAGAAGTGATCCAGTAGGCTGGGATAGATTTGCTGAAGCATTAAAAGATATTAAAGTACCACTTACTTATATTGGAAATCCAAAGAGATGTGAGTTTATTAACCAACTTCAAGCAAAAGATCTGAACAAACCCTCTGAGATTGAATTTCAAGAGTTTTCTACACCGAGCAGTAGAGATAAAAAGTCTACAACTAAAATACGTAAAAGGCTTGAGTGGGAAAAATGGACCCCGTACTAGAAGAAATTAACAGGATTTATTATGATCCATCTAATCCCGCTGGTTTTGGTAGTATTGATAAATTATCAAAAGCCATGAAGGGTAAAATGAATAAAAAGCAAGTAAAGGAATGGTTAAAATCACAAGAAACATACACATTACATAAACCCATTCGAAAAAAATTCCCGCGTAATAGGTACATTCTATCAAATATTAATGAACTGTGGCAAGCTGATTTAAGTGATATGCGAACTTATTGTAAATATTATGATGGTTTCAAGTATATACTTTGTGTTATTGATGTATTTAGTAAATATACTTTTGCAAGACCAATGAAAAAGAAAAACTCAGAAACAACTAAAGAATGTTTTGAAAGTATATTTACTGAAAGTAATTTAACACCTACTCACATACAATCTGATAAAGGTACAGAATTTGTTTCAAAAGATGTACAAAAATACTTTAAATCCAAAAAGATTAATTACTATACCACTAACAATCCTGACATTAAGGCCAGTATTGTTGAACGATTTCAAAGAACACTAAAAATGAAAATGTGGCGTTATTTCACTCATAATAATACTTATAGATATATAGATGTTTTACAAGATTTAATATACTCTTACAATCACAGCTTTCACTCAAGTATTAAGATGTGCCCATGTGATGTAAATTCCAACAATATTATGACGGTTTGGACTAATCTTTATGATAGACGGTCAAACAAACTTTCTTTAGAAAATCCTAAACCAAATTTCAATGTGGGTGATTATGTTCGAATAACTAAATATAAACATGCTTTCCAAAAAGGATATGAATCAAATTGGAGTGATGAAATATTTATTATATCTTCAATAATTGATAGATCTCCATGGGTTGTTTATACAATAACAGATTTACAAAATGAACCAATAGTTGGTACTTTATATGAAAGAGAATTACAGAAAATCACTTACAACCCCACCTCACAATATAAAATAGATAAAATAATTGACACTCGTTACTCAGGTAACAGAAAAGAAGTATTAGTGAAGTGGAAAGGTTATCCAGATAAATTTAACAGTTGGATTTTAGCTTCTAGTTTAAAAGAAATATGAATAAAGAAAGTTTTTATTTAACTTTGCTCAGCAATAGTTCAATGGAATACTTTCCTGATAACAAGACCACAAATTTTTCAACGAAATTACCGAAAGCTATTAAATTAGAAGGTGAATGGTCGGTTGGAGTTGTCGAGTTTCAATATCCATGTACCTTGTTTACTGTTCAAGATCATGAAAATGTTATATACATTACAAAATCTATGTTAATGCCTAATGAAGATAAACCATCCACAGTGTACTACAAAAAACATATTCCAGCTACCAACTATGATAACGTTGAGCATATTTTAAGAGTGTTAAATGGTATCGGAGAGAACTTGAAATTTCGCTATGATGAAATAACAAAATTTGTGTCTATTTCTGTTTTGGATAAAAATATAACATCCGTTACATTATCACCCAATTTAAGTTTACAACTAGGTTATGAACCAAATAAAAATCTCCTAGAGAGAAATTTTGGAAAGTGTCCTGCTAATTTACACTTAGGGTTACCATCTCAACTCTTTCTATATTGTGACATTATCGATCCTCAGATTGTGGGTGATGTTATGACTCCTTTACTAAGAGTCATTTCATTAGATCCTACAAAATACATTTATGGTGCAAATAAAATGCACGTTTTCTCTCAACCTCACTACTTACCTGTTATGCGAAGAGAGTTCGATACGCTGGAAATAGTTATAAGATCGAGCACAGGACAAAAAATACCATTCCAGTTTGGAACCGTGTGTATTAAACTACATTTCCGAAAATTATAATAATGAATTCTCTTCGTGATCATCATAAATGTCCATATGAAAATTATTATACACATCAAGCTGGGTCAGGAGTTGGAGTAATTTATAAGGGTGCACCATACCAACGCGGTCATGGTATTGGGAGCTTCTTAGGGGGGTTATTTAGATCAGTTTTACCTTTACTTTCAAGTGGTGCTCGAGTGATTGGTAAGGAGGCATTAAGCGCTGGAGTAGGACTTTTATCGGATATGGTTCAAGCGCGTCCTATGGAAGCCTCAATAAAAGATCGTCTAAAGCAAGTTAGTATGAATTTAAAACGAAAGGCTGATGAGAAAATTGATCAATTTAACATGACAGGATCTGGGTATAAAACTAAAAGAAAACGATTGACCTCGTTCATTCCACCATTAACTGCTAAAGTGAAAGCTGCGAAAAAACTTGGTCTAAAACCAAAAAATAACAAAGATATATTTTCAAATTAAATATGTCTTTCCTTCATAATCATTCTTGCGAGTGCGTTAAGTCAGAATTGGATTTGTTTGCACTACCGTCTACACAAACTAGCATTGAAAATGGATTGTGGATTCATTATAAACCAATTTCATCTCTTGGTGATGATGGACCTATCGAGTTTCAAGTTCCTGGGACAGGCGATGACTACATAGATTTGTCTCATACATTACTCCACATAAAGGCAAAAGTATTAAATCAAGATTCAACTAACTTGATATCTACTACAATAGTAGCACCTGTAAATAATTGGCTGCATTCACTTTTTAGTCAACTTGATGTTTATTTAAACCAAAAACTTGTATCACCACCTAATAATACCTATGCATATCGAGCATACATGGAAACCCTTTTAAACTATGCTCCTGCTGCTAAACAATCTCATCTTACTTGTAGTCTTTGGTATGATGATACAGCAGGAAAAATGGATTCTACGGATGGTAAAAACATAGGATTTGTTAAAAGACAGGAATTGATTAGTGAAAGTAAGGAAATAGAAATGATTGGTCATCTTCACGGTGACATTTTCAACCAAGATAAATTTTTAATTAATGGTGTTGAAATGAGTGTTAAATTGGTTCGATCGAGAGAGAGCTTTAATTTAATTGCTGGGTCAAACGATGTAAAGTTTAAAGTTTGCATTACGGATGCAACTCTTATTGTTCGACGAGCACGAATTAATCCAAGTGTATTACTCGCACATCAAAAAGTTTTAGCTTCTACCACTGCTAAATATCCTATTACTCGAGCTGAAGTAAAAGTTTTAACAATTCCATCGGGTGTTCAAGGAAAAACTCTTGATAATATATTTTTAGGGCAGGTACCCAAAAGATGTATAATTGGATTTGTGAACAATTCTGCATTTAATGGTGCCCTTACTAAAAATCCATTTAACTTTGAAAACTATGGTATTAACTTTAAAAAACTATGGTATTTATTATGGCTTTCAACAAATACCTTCAAAAGCTTTGCAACCATCTTTTAATAATAGCATATTTACATCATCATATCATACTCTATTCTCGGGAACTGGTATTCACTTTCTTAATGAAGGAAATGGAATCTCTTGTGAACAGTATGCCAAAGGTTACTGTCTATTAGCATTTGACTTAACTCCTGATTTATCAGCCAACTCATCAGCTCATTGGAATCTCATAAAGCATGGTAGTGTAAGATTAGAAGTACGATTTGAATCCTCACTAATACAAACAATTAACTGTATAGTTTATGCTGAGTTTGATAATATTATTGAGATAGATAAAAACAGAAATGTTACTGTAGACTATAGTAGTTAAGGTTATAATATGTGTTGTGTGTTAGATTTTATGAGTTATGTGTAATGCATTTTGTGTGTATGTAACTATGTGAAACATTATAAAATTAAATAAAACAAATTGTATGCAATATATTATTTTTTATTTCTTTATAAATATTCTATTTAATCTAATACAAAACTCTGTTCGAGTTTAAATTTTGCATAAGCACACTGACTAAACCACTGAACATGCTGCTGCCAAGGATCATCCTCATCTTCCCAATCTTTTAAGCCACCACCACAATGGAAACACTTGGTCCTGTCTGCATGGCCAGTATAAAAGAAACCGGCTTCTGCAAGATCTTCAGGTTTCTGTCGCATAACGAGAGGCCAGTTTTCGAAACTGAGCAACCGGCTAGATTTTGAACTGAAGAATGGATATTCAGCTCTTGAGTACTGCATATTCTTCTCGTTTTCATCTCCACTCAGTGTTGTAGTTTTGTTCTTCAATGATGTGTTCTGTACACGTATGCCACACTCATCTCTTTCTTCTGCTCTTGTCTTCCTGTAATTTAAGTAAACAGAATCACATTCACTAATGATCAGCTAATGACTGTCATTGTTAAAAAAGTATTTTTTAACTTTTTCACTTTCTGCTATTGTCTTTGTAATATTGTATACGAGGGCGTTTGTGTTGTCGTAGATGCTATCCTTATTAGTCTTTACGTAATATTTAATCCTCGTGGAAGCATGTTTCCAATGATCAGTAGTTGGAATCTTGGATAGCTTCTTCATTTCGTACATTTCAATTTTGATGAGATGCGTCGCTTGGTCTCCGTCGTCAGAATTAGTAGAAATGTATGATACACCATATCTAGCGGCTCGTGCTACGGTTGATGATAACAGCTTCCTCTTTTTTATTTTTGATTCAGCTTCAAAAAAATGATCAATCGATTGCGATTTTCTTTTTCCACCATCGCATGTGTTATTATTAATGACGATGTCATCACTCTCTTCTTGAGGGGAGAGTGGCGAGTAGTAATACTGTTTATAGGTATTTTCATCGAAGCTCAATGATTTCTGCAACAACACAGTTATCATGTTAATATCAATTTGTTAACACTTAATCATAAAAGTTAAAAAAGCTAAAGTTACAACCTATTAAAGTCCACTGCTGAACATAGGCCTCCTCTCATTTCTGAGAGGGTTTTAGGGCTAGGAAATGTTCGCTGCGATACCTCAATGCGTGTTGGCAAACTTCACATGCCTTCGAAATTTTCTCAGACATGTAGGTTTCCTCACGATGTTTTCCTTCACCGTCGAGCACGTGGTAAATCAGCACTTAAAATTGCAATTAACAATTTAAGTGGTGCCGGTGGGGGTCAAACCCGGGTCGCGTACTGTGAAATTTACAGCTTGCGCTAACCATCTGAGCTACCATGGCTTAATCATATACACACACATAATATTTAAATATAATTTGTTAACACTAAATCATACACACGTAAGAAAATAACAGAAAGAAAAGTAAGTTTGTCAATAGAATAAACACTTACATCCATGGCCTTTGATGCGTTGAAGTAACACAAACGTAGTATTGATAGATCCACTGCGGTCAAACGACCATACACTAACTCCATGACTGCAGTTGCTTGGTCTTATATAGTACCAGTGAGTAATAATTCTAATCTAAAGAATTTCTGCAGTAGAATTGATGGTATCTTTATGCGTCAACAAGCTTACCTTACATTCTGTTGCTTATCTCTACATTCCTACGTCCTTCCTGTCGTGTCTTGTTCAGTGTATTGGTGACTCAAATACGATTTGTATAACACAAAGAATGCAATTTAATATTTAGAAATCACTATAATTGATCACTCCTATATTAGTCATTGAGTAGATTGGTACTGTAATAATCTACTAATAGCAGTAATATTATGGATACACTAGATGTACAACAACATCTGAAAAAGATTCACCCCACTCTAGAAAATAATGTTTATGCTGCCAATAAACTACCCATGTACACCCACGTACCAACGTATATAATATGCAATTTGGATACAGATGATAAACCAGGGTGACATTGGGTAGCTTTATATATCGATACGAATGACGTCGGTCAATATTTTGATTCATTCGGACGGGCACCTGTACGATATCATCTAGAGTTTTTTAAAAGAAATTGTAAAAGATGGAACTGGAATGTTGATAGGATTCAGAACGAGTGGACTTCAGTTTGTGGCGAATATTGCTTAATGTATTTGCTATATAAGTTTCAGGGATGTTCAATGCATAGTTTTACGAGTATATTTACAGGGAACACATTGTACAACGATATTTTAGTGGATGAGATGTTTCGCTCCCATTTTATAGATAATAAGTAATAAGATTTTGTATTTTATAAATAAAAATTTTAACAAAATTGGGTAATGTGTTTTATTAATGAGTCAGATTAGTGTAGATAGGAACAAAGGAGTATAATACAATAGCATAAGCCGACCCACACGCTGACGAATAATAGATAATGACGGTAGTCAATCAACAATAGATAAGTAGATAAGGACAATGGAGCGCTAATGACGGTTGAGGCTCGCAGCGGATATCAATTAGATAAGAGTTAATTGATCTGCACATCTCCGGAACCGTGCGTCCTACGCAAAAATGGACCGCAGATTCGTGATCAGAGCATGCCAAAACCTTTTTTTTTTTTTTTTTTTTTTTTTTTAGGATCGTGAATCGACAAACGTCGTACTTGTACCACTTCTGACTCAGTGCGCCAGAACTGGTACAACCTTTCTACTAAAGCGCTTCTTTCGAAGCTTCCTTCCTATTGGCTTCCTGAGAAATTGTGCTATTGGATCACTAGTTTTCTTGCTGATTGGAGCATCAGGGTCGTAGTAGATGGTGAGTGCTCCGATTACAAGTCTATTTACGCTGGTATGCCGCAAGGCTGCGTGTTATCACCAACGCTGTTTCTTCCGCATATCAATGATATGTTGCAAATCAGTAACATTCATTGCTATGCGGATGACCACACTGGTGGTGCTTTATACACCGTCCGTGCTAATATTTCTTGGGAAAACGTCACCGAGTTCCAGACCAAACTTGTGTCTGAAGTCGAGATTTTATTGTACAAAGTTTTGGATTGGAGGTAACTAAATCTCGTCCAATTCAATCCCCAGAAGACTCAAGTTTGCGCATTTACCGCTAAAAAGAACCATATCGGCATGAAGGCCCAAATTTTTGGCGTGCTCAGCAGAGCGAACAGTATTTCATGCTGGCATGCTGGAACGCATATCGCGTCAAAATTTACGATACCATCCACACCATCTGGATACTTAACGGTAAACCACTGTGCGTTTTACTGAGAGTATTATTCATCGTACAACTTCTTTGTGTAATCGCTTACTACCAGCGATTTTTCTGGACGGATACAACTTAGGGACCTTCAATAAAACAGTTTACTCCTGTCCAAATGGCTGGCAACGCACCTGAAATTCCCTTGGTGTTGCAGTTGTTCATGTGTGGCGATAGTCACTTACCATCAGGTGAGCCATATGCTCGTTTACCCTCTACTATAAAAAAGTCCATCTTACTTTTTAAATCCATTGTTCTCATAATACAGTCAATAAGTCCGCGATTAAAAATTTCTTGCAGCTTTTTATAGAATAGCAAGACGCTTATAATCCACCGCCAGATGTAGGCTTTCTGTGCCATGGTTTGACCACTTTTAATCTGATACGTATGAACAAGTAAGCTTTGGATTTAATTTTGCTGGAAAGTTAATGAGTATTTCTTTACTTTAATTGCATAAACTTATCTTAGTACTTAAAAGCTCTAAATATGTTTTAAGCGTTTATTTAAAATTTATTGCGATATTCTTTTGATAAAGAAGAAAGGAGGATTCGAAATCAGGGATCAGACATGTATAAAATATCGCTCGTCACCCAGAGGGGTATTATGCAGAGACTACGGTCTATATGTTATACTCGTAATCTTGCTGCTTCTTACCTCTGCACAAATTCTTCCTCCATTTCGTGAAAATTTTCATAAAATTGAGGAGAAATTATTTCATTTTCTGACGTTTTTGTATCAGAACTGTTTTTCAACCTCCACTTGCTGTAAGTTATAAAACAAGAGGATAGAAAAAGACTTAAATACATAACATTTCAGCGACATTACATAAATTCTAGTAAGTATTTTAAAGTAGTTAACTTTAAAATACTTACTGACCTAAAGACATTGAGTTACAATACCTATAGAGTCACAATCTCTAACTGACAATACTCAAAAAATGTCCGAGCGCCGTTCCATATACCTATATATTTTGATATTATATAGTTCAAAATGACATTTGCTCGAATTTAGACGTTAACCTGCTTGTACAATGTTCAAAGTCGCTCGTATGCAATGTCATCATCATTCACTCAAGGGCACGTTATCGCGGCGCCGCGCGGTCGGCGGTGAGTGATTTAGTTTGCTAATAAAATGAAAATTATTGAAATTTAAATGAAAACATGCACTGTGGATACATAAATACGTAAATTTGGTATGATACTTACCTAAAATATGAAACACCATCCTTTTTTCGCACGTGTCTGCTGTTATTTGGGCAGGAAATCACCGAACACTTTGGCATCGCGGACGTTGTACGAGGATTGTGGTCGCCTTACAACTAAACAAAAACTCTGCGCACTTCGCAGCGTGCGCCGAGTTTTGGCGCGGACATTTTATTTGTCTGTTTGTGACTCTATAGGTATTGTAACTCAATGCCTAAAGATAAAAAATTAAAATCTTCAAAGAATGCGGTGCATGTTCCTTTTGTGAAATTTTCACATTTAACAAATTGTGATAAAATAGTAGTTAATTATTTTAAAACTTTAAAGTGTGTCGGTTATACATTAATGATGATATATTGGACGTAGTACTTGAAATAGTCTATTATATGTTTTTAAGTATACTTGATCATCTTTATGAGTCTTTGGGTAAATGTGTCTATTTTTGTTGGAAATCATTATTGTGGATAAAAGGCCTTTCTCATTTATTTATTTACTTTTTTGCCATTGTTTATTTATTATACTTTGTTCTTATCTTATTAATCATATATAAACATAAAACTGTTTTATATAGTCACTTCATCATTACTTGGTGAAACGTGCATGTTGACCACGTTACATAATATTGACTAAAAAGAATAATATCTTAAATATTTTTCCGGGGCTATAACCACTTCAAGTTTCATCAAAATCCATTCAGTAGTTTTAGGGGTTATTGCGTTCAAAGAAACGTACAGACATACAGACAAAAAATGTTTTAGGCACTTCGTAGATAAAGTATGTAGTGATTAAGGCAATTAAAGTTATCATAAAAATATTTGGCCTCGAACCAGTTTTACTAAATTATAGATAGTAAATATATACACATGTTAATCAGAGGGTTCTTCAAGGGAGTGCGTGAGTGTGTGTGTGTGGGGGAGGCGGAAGTGTGTATGTGTGCATTGTTTGTCTGGGCAGCGCTATTCCAGACAAACTATTGTAATGATACCTTGCACTTCAAAGTTCGTTGAGCCGTTTAGGTTAAGGCATAAAGGAACAGACAAATACACACATACATATGTATATTATATTTTTTCTACTGTGGCGATAGTGTTATAAATAAATATTTTATGTTAAGTAAACAAGTAATCTATTTATAAGAGCTAGTTTCGACATTTTGTAGAAACAAATCAAAGGCTAAGTATAGCTATTCAGCTAGGAAACGCAGCCAGCGTTCTTGGCACCATACAACGGGAGCAGGTCTTTTTGACTAAATTTTTAGTTTTAGATTTTCTATATTATAGTTTCTTCTTTTATATTGTATATAATTAGTTTTAATCGTAAATATTATAATTTTAATTATTATTTTAGTTAAGTTCATTATTATAATTTTTGTAATATAAATGAATACATGAAATAAAAGAAAAATTTGTATATGTAAAAGTATAGTATATAAGTAACATTTAAGAAGAATGAATATAAAATATTCATTCTTCTTAAATGTTAGTAGACTAAAGAATTAGCACCGAAATGTCACAATATGAACTTTCCATCTCGATGGTAAGCAGCCTGAGGACCGGTTTGGCCGGCCGTCAAGCAACTCGCAAATTACCTCACACCACTGTACCTGTTTGATTTAAATACCACAAAATACAAAGACCCCTAATTTTGATCTTCCTAATGTCAAAGGTAAAATTCTCGATAGAGATATTGAAAAATAGGTATTTATGCTACTAAGCAGAGCTATATATTATTAATAAAGTGTATTATTATACCTTATTAAATAAATTAACATCTTATATATCTACATCTATATCTTTACTGGTGCGACACAATTAATTTGAGGATATATATTATATATATATATATATATATATATATATATATATATATATATATTTATACATATATACATATACACACAAAGGACGGTTATTTTGTAATAACCGTCCTTTGCAGATAAGATTCGGAATAAATAATATAGGCAGATGGTGAAGAAAATTTAATTACAAATCTTAAAAATTTTGTCCTTTTTATGTTTTAAATTCAAAATGCGTGATAACAGTTATATTAGTAGTATAGTTGTGGCACGAATAGGTCGGCTCGACCGGGCAAGGATCACGCTCTAATACGAGTACCAGCGTAATATAGTAGCATAATGTTGCTGTGTTTCGTATGGTGAGTGTAGAGAACCGGAGACCCTTTTTACTGGAAACGAAGTATTGCATCTTAGTCCTCACGGGTGACGACATAATTGCATTTTGATTCGAAATACAGGATAGATGTAGATGTCTATGGGTCACAGTAACCACTTACCATCAGATGGACTGTGTGCTCGTTTGTCACCCTATACTATAAAAAAGTAGGAACTAACACAGCATTATGTATGATGATATAATATGCCGATTTGTGTCCTGCATTAACTTTACGTCTATATCCTTGTCATGTCTACCATCCCTACTTTCTACTAATCCTAAATACACAAATTAATCCACTAGTTCAACCAACTCCTCTATACTTATTTCACATATCGTTTTACTTTATCTTCTTTCAAAATCTAACCCTTTCGTCGTACTTCTGTTTACTTTAACGCCCCTTTCTTTTAATGCTACGTTACTTAATGTACCACCATTAGTAACTTGCCCGTCGACTAACTCACCTATTCTCCACGCACATTCTTAGACTTTAAAAAGTTCCAAGCAACTGTCTAAAAATACAGATTGAACAGCCACCGTGAAGCCACATGACCATGTCTAAAACCTTTATGAATGCTAAACCATGCCCGATTGACCTCTATGATATTGAAACAAGCACTACAACGAAATTTTAATTCCGTATCAGCTCAGTACTCTCGAACGTGGCTAGTGCCAGCCACTAAGCAACCCTGCTCACTCTAATATAAGACTTTTCAAATCAAAAAATGCACAAAAACTTTTCTTGCCAAAAACTTCTCTGTAACAAACTCTTTAATCAACACGTTAACCTAATCGAGTTTTTCAACAATGCTAATCAGGCTTATTCCGCGTGGTTTTTACAGTTGCAGTAGTTTAACTTGAACCTTATTTCTATACTTCCGATAAAAATCAAGTAGTTTTTAAAATATAATGATATCTTTGCTGTCTTATTTATTTTTAAATTATCTTAATGAATACCTACCGTTTTAAAGCAAAAAATAATTGCAGTTTATTAAATATAATATAACTTCAAATGGCAAGTGTTCCCTAAATCGGAAAAGGCTCATGTACAGTAGAGAACGTTTAGGGACTGATGATCATAACGATGATGATGAAGAAGAAGAGTGTTTCAGTTTCAATCAAAACAACTTACTTTACTTTCATTCGACCCCTGCATCGTATTAATTCAAAGCTACATTTCCCATCTTCTTTATGTTGTTACAATAACAACCCTATTATGTAAGATACAGTAAATAAATACATTTCATTTTAGAATTTGATTAGTATTCTGTTTTCGATGTAGTCTCTCATACTATCGTCTACATAGATGAATTTCGATGAAAAATTATTCACAATATTCTTCGACAGTGATGATGTATGGATGTAAGACGTGGTTCTTCACTGCTGGTCGTATGAGGAAGCTATAAATTATCTTCAAGGAATCCACTAGTGACATAAACAGAAACCCATTTGAGCGATAATGGTAAGCGAACTTAATATCTTTTGTATTATTTTTATATCTTTTCTTTATAAATTAATATTGTACAGAAAAATTTTACATTACCTATTTTTAACAACTTTTGATTTTCTGTTTCTGTTCAGTCGCGAAAATCATAAACCTAATTTAAAAAAGTATACCCACTCGTACAATTTTTATAATATTAAAATAACAAGTTGACTGATATTGATTAAATGCGTTGATTTAAATTCTTAATCTCCGGATCGGATAAGCGAATTTGGTCAGGAATGTGTCGATGCCGGAAGCACTAGAAAAATAAATACAAAATCATTAAACGTTAATTGACCATTAAAATTCAAGTCACTGGTATTAGGAAATAAATTCAAAGTGTAAGTAGACTGCCAAAGTGTATACGCACATAGCATTCCATACTAGGGCTTTACCTCTCTCCTAAGGTACAATGTCATACCGTGGGTCTCCTACCATCCCCTCTATATTACACAACGCTATAAAACCGATGGAATATAATATATAGAGACAAGACAAGATCTAATGTATCAAACTTTTAATACAAACGAAAAAGCAAAATTATTATTATATTATTTGACTAGAGGTCGCCTAATTTTAAATTGCGTCAGTAATTCATTAAATTTTATGTGTGCATATTACGCAAGCTATTTATTTTAGTATTTCACTTTGAATTATAAATAAAAAACAGATATCTTTACGAAATATAAAGTAAACGTTTTTTGCCTTGAAATACATTCCACACAATATTGTAAAAAGAAAGTTCAGAGCTATTCAGTGACTAATTATTTGTTGGCAACATTTTAAAATTCATTGGCGATAGTCCACTCTTTGCGACTGTTGGATCACAGACTATTAAGAGTTTGACATTAATAACATACCTAATATGCTTGTATTTTTTTCTTCAATATGGTCCTTGGTGTGGTGGATAAGTTACAAATTCTGCCAATGTTCGGTCTTTGGTCTGTCACATCTTGCCTTGAGGCTTTTCGGTCGGAAAGGAGTTGGTGGTTAAATTGCATTTTTTGGAAGAGTCCTACGTCCAACAATAGACTAGCGTAGGGTGGTAATAACAATCTTAGTTCTCAAGGGTAACAATGCATCTGTAACTTTGTAGTTGGGTGCAGACGTCAGTCAATTCAGAAGGCACGAACAGGTTTTCAGAACTGTATAGCTTTTTATCAATAAAATGGTCTGGAGTATCTTCATCCAGACCACATTCACAAAGGAAACGATCTGTGATTCCTATTTTAGCTAGAAATACGGGAGTGCAGACATGCTCGAGCCTTAGACGGCAGATTATAGATGTTACTTTTTTGTTTAAAAAGTTAAATTTAAAAAACTACGGTTTTGATGGTTTTCGAGGTTTAATTTTACCATAGAAACAACCTTAAATATGTCTAGAGATATTCCATTCTCTGTTTCAAGAATTATTTGATTCAATTTGTGCTAATTACATATTAAGATCTTGAGAGTAATTCATTAAATGAAAGTAACAGCCTAATCCTGCAGCTCCTTTGGCCCAGGAGTCAGCCTGTTCACTTCCCTCTATGCCGCAATGACTAGGAATCCACACAATCTCTATCTTAAGCTCACTCTTATCGCAATTCAGTATAAGTTCTTTAATTTTCAGTATTAATGTGAATCGATTAAGATGAATGTAATTTTAAAAATATTGCTTTTTGAATCGGTAAATATAACTGACTTAGGAATTTCGTAGGAAAGTATATAGGAGATAATAGTAGTATATATTTTGACTTTCTCGTATATGGAGACATCTTCTTCAGGAAAATTTTATATTTCGGAATCCAGACTGCAGCACCGGCACATTTAGACTAAACTTTTTGCTCCAACGCTGTAAAAAGTTCTGTTTGTAGCTGGGGAATTTTCGTCAATAATGTTTTTAAATTCAATGTGATTTTGGGACTCAGTAATAGAGTTTCATAAGTGGTTTCAAAATGGGGTAGAATTAGGGATATTCCACAAGTGACCAATAATTTTCAGCTATTCATAGATTTGAGATAGCCAGCTTTTATTAGTTAACAACAGAGAATAGCATCGATTCTAGTTTACGATCGAGGGGGTGAGATTATGTTTTTGAAATAAATATGACAGCTATAAACTGTCTTCGTAAAGAAAGGGAGGATTGACACATTTACTTTGCATTTTGGTATTTTTTGTAGTTGGTTCATTGCGCATGTGATAACATGCATACATTTTGATAGGATATTTTCAAGCTTACTAAGGACCGATTTTTTATTTTGGGCTCTAGGAGGAAAGATCCATAATTGAAGTGACTTTGAATGATAGTATTGTATAGAATTTTCTGACACATGTGATGAAAACCCCGCCATACTTCTGAAAGAGATCTTAAATTGTTTATGCTTTTCTCACATTTGTCACTGATATAATTAAAGTAAACCAGGCATATTACAATCTAAGTAAACAACTAAAAATTTTATTTGGTTAACAACTGGAATAGATTTACTATTATATTAGATATCAATAGAAGAAATCACATATGTTTTCTACTAAAATTTATTATTTTGCTTTTAGTAGCTTAGAGAGAGAGAGAGAGAGAGAGAGAGAGAGAGAGAGAGGGAGAAAGAGGCCATGGTCACTGAGACATTGGGTAATGAAATATAAGTCTCTGTTGAGATGATGGAAGACAGTTAAAGTATCAGGACCTGTTACATTGATAACAAGATTATCAGCATCTAATATGTCACAGAAAAACAAAATCAAATGCTCAAGGTCGTACGTGTAAATACTACAAAGAATAGGGCTTAAAAACGACCCTTGTGTTAGACCTTTCGAAATTTCTCTGGGAGAGCTTAATGACCCACGGACAGAGTGTAAATGAAGTATTCAGACTTCACAGGGATGTTTAGTTGAAGTAGTTTCTGTCTGAGCACCGGAAGAGGAACTTTGTTATAGGCAGAAGATATGCCCAGTAAACAATCCACTAAATATTTAATTTTTTGAAAAAGCTAACCAATATCTGTAGTGAGAATACTCATGCTATCTATCTAGTGTGCTTTTCCCTTTACGGAATTCAAATTAGCGTTTTGCAAGGACATTATTACGTTCCAGGAACCATTCAAGTATGTTCTTCATTGCTCTAAAATTTAGCAACAAGTAGAAGAAAGAGCAATTAGACCATATGAAGCAGCTTCTTTGAGATCTTTTTCAGATTTTGGTATAGGGATTACAATTTAGTTTGATCAAAACAAAGTTATTTATATTGTTCAGAACTTGTAGTAGAATTAATTTACCTTTAATACTTCATTTTTATATACATGCATAGGGGATGCCATTTTCTCCTGAAAAAGAATATTTTAAGCCAGATAACACAGATTGTAGATTGGACAGTGGTAATTTTGTTCATTGTTGTTGATGGTAGATGGGACTGGAAAGGTTGGACATATTGTGTATTAAGGGACAATTGAAGGGGCTAATTATTTAGTGTAAGCTTCTAACCATGGAAGACAGTAATCGAAAATGTTGCTATCAATAAGAAGAGAGTCACGGTTTTATTTTAATGTTTTTCTGAACTTACCAATACACAGTTTGTTAGGTGACATAGATTCACAAAAAAAATTCTACCCACTTTACTTTTTGGAAAGAAGTCTCTTTGAGCAGAGGTTCTTTGAAATTGTTTAAAGTTATCAGTTGTCATGTAGTGATTGTATAGCTTTTACGCAGCTTTTCTTCTTTTAATCATAGCGGTGCATTCAGCATCCCATCATGGAGGGGAGGATAGGTTCTTGCCGTAAGGCTTTTTAATTGGGATAAATAAGCTGCTTTGGTTATATATTGGACCTATAGTAAAGTGTAAGAAGTTAGTAGATTGGTTGAAGAGTCAACCTGCATTTAGGCAAACCATATTTAAAAAGTTTGAGAAATTCGCCCAATCTGCATCTTGGAGCTTATATTTAAGAAAGGGAGTAGTAGAAGGTAAAAGAGTAAAACTAGATGGTTTGGTAATAAGGATGTGAAATGATCACTTCTGCATTTGGATGATATGTTGCAAACTGATAACATTCATTGCTATGCAGACGACAGCACTGGTGATGCCTTATACACCGGCCATGCCAATATTTCTCGGGAAATCGTCGGCGAGTACCGGGACAAACTTGTGTCTGAAGTTGAGTCTTTGCATAACAAAGTCTCGGATTGGGGGTGACTAAATCTAGTCCAATTCAATCCCCAGAAGACACAAGTTTGCGCGTTAACCGCTAAAAAGAACCGTTTTGTCGTATCTCCGCAGTTTGAAGGCAGTCCCCTTGCTGCCTCAGCTAGCATCAGAATCCTCGGCGTCGACATATCCAATAGTGTGCAGTTTTGTGGTCACTTGGAGGGAAAGGTCAAATTGCCCTCTAAAAAGCTAGGCGTGCCTGAGCACAAACTTGAAATACTGTCTCGCTCTGCTGACAGTATTTCATGCCGGCACATCACTTGCAACTTTACAAAGCGCAAGTTTGGCCTCACATGGAATACTGGTTTCATCTCTGGGCCGCGTCAATTAATTTTGTTAATTACTTTTAATTATTTGTATGCCAAATTAAAACATATTTAATAAAAAAATATTAAACCTCTTTTTCTATATCATTTGAGATCATTACAGTTATTTCTTTTGAGATTACTTCTTTGGGATTTTGCAATTTTAGTATTTCTTATCCTTTGAGTGTTTGATCTTCATTCGAATATGTTAAGCATAAAATCAAGTTAACGAAATAATAATAGCCGATCCGCATACGTCTTTCGTTACGCATTCTAAGTCAACGAAACAAGCAATAACAGTCGGCGTTTTCGTTCGGCGTTCAAGCTTATAGAATGAGATATATTTTATTTGTTTTCCACACCACAATAATTAAAAATAAGCGCTATTTTTAAAAATGTGTTACGTCGTGGCAACGATTTTGTACAAACCACACCCAGGATCAATATCGTGTATGGACCCGGTAAGGCAAATAATTATTTATAGGTTTCCTCAATATCGCGGAAGATTTTTTAGAACAAGACGCTTCAAGGTTTTGTGCTTTTCCTGGTGAAGGTCATAGACCAGTTTTGCAACATTTCTCTTTCGATATCGAACAAAGGCTGTGTGCAGTATGCGTTCCCTTCACTGGCGATCGCCCAGCGCGGCTTGTGTTGTGCTGTGAGTGACAAACTAAGCAACTTACAGGAAGCATGTCCAAGGCGAGCACGCTCCGTTGCTCCAACTTGCATACCCTTATATACTCGTATGGCCACAGCAACTATCATCAACCCGTTACGTTCACCGTGTATTGTTGTCCCTTGAAATTATATTTCAAAAAATCCGATTCGATGACGAATTCATATTTATGACTTTTCTTCATTATTTTAAAGTAATTTTACTTTTTGGTGCGTTCATATATCTTAAGTACTAACTTAATACTTTATTGTATAGCGAAACATAAAAAAAGTATCTTCTTTGATATTTAAAAGCGATTTATTCCAGTCAAGATGGCAGACATTCTTTAGATGGGCAGAGACAGATTATTAAACACACAAGAAGGTAATTAAAAATTAAATTTCAATGCGCCAAAGTTCATATTTTTACTATACGTACACACGTATTTTACGCACGTATTTAGTATTAGTAACTGTTTTTTTTATATAAATGATAAGATGGAGTGACCTATGATCGGTTATTGTCCTTCTTCCGTCTATCAATCAATCCTTCCATCCTTTTCTGTAAATTAATTCGCTATGGCGCCTTTCACTCGAATGGAGCGCGCATTCTAAATCAGTCCTACTGTAAGTGAACCTCGGAAGGCCACCAAGAATCAAGGAAAACATTAAGTTCGAGTTTAGAGTTCGGTTAGAATTCAGAATACTATCTCAGTTTTTTAAAAAACGAGTGTCCTAAATTTTCCTGGAAGTTCTTAAGCGTATTTTTATAGCCTTGTGTGTCGAGAATGAAGAGTCTGTTTCCCGTCTCCACTATTTATGCTCTGTAGAAACAAACGTGGCAGCACTTTCCATTCGTTTGGATTTCTAAATCCTCGGCGTTGACTTCAACCCTCCATAAGGATTTCTAAGTTTTAAGTAAATACTAAATTAAATAATACTTTTTATCGAAACGTCGGAAATTAAAAACAATTAAATATCTAATCCATTTTTCCATTCAAGTATGTAGAGGGAAGTATAAGTACTCGTAGATTTATGCTTAATACCAAATAGCTTTCCCACATTCTTTCGGTATAAATAGTATCCTCTACGTTATACCATAATCCAAGTCACGTTCATACTAAGTAAATGTAATTCCGAAATGAAATTAGATACGCTCTGTATCTGTGGAATAGAAACGGGCATTTTCCCGAATAAAAGTAGCCTATGTTACTCTGTCCCAAAAACTATCTCCAAAATCATGGTTCCGTTGCTGCGTAAAAGATTAAAGAGAAAGAAAAACGAAAAACACATTTATTTTTATTAAATAGTGAAATTCGTATTGTTAGATTATTGAGTATAAATATTTCTTTTTATGTCAAGTTTCTAAACGATTAATCGTCATTTTAAGATATTCTTTTATTATCTACATTATGCTATTTGCGATAAAAAAAAAGAACGAGCGAGCCAAGATGGCGGCATTAGACTGAATAAGTGACGAAGCGTGATTTGTAAAAATTGATTAAATAATTAAAAAAAGACATCCAGAGGTATTAATTTTATATTTCAGAAGTGGGATAATTTGAATCTGTCTTTCATGAAGGTTTGTTGTTGGTAAATATTTGCTCCAGCACTCGGTAAGTGGAAGAAATATGCTTATTTACAATTGTGATTTTCTATTTGGTTTGTAATGTGTTGTGTGTGTTTATAAAAAGAAATGTTTTTATTAGGTGATTTAAAGCATTATAGCATAATGACAAAGTAAATACAATAATCATTGTTTTTCGTGTTTTTTTTTTAAATCATGGGACTGTCTTGTTGTTGTTTAATTGCAAAATAACGCTATTTCTGTATTTATTTAGACTATTACCATGGTGTTTTTCGTATTTATAAAATCAGTGGACTATAATATATTATTATTGTTGTTGTTTTTTTTTATGATTTCATATAATAAAAAAAAATTATTAGAAATTTGTATGGTAACTCAACGAAATTTCGTTAACTCCGTAACTCAGGCGCAATTTACTGCGCCGTTTCATTGAGTAGCTGAAAATTGCGCTATGGCGCAATAAAATTTTACACAGTTGTCGACACAAGCCGTCAAAGTAAAACCTCGTGGCCGTGAGTAAAATAAAAAATAAAAGGAAAGATTGGGTATGTACTTATCATTTTTGTTTTTCATTTCACAGAGTTTTAAAAAAAAAATACATATAAATTATGTAGTACCTTATAACGAAATGGCTGAATTATATTATACAGCCATTGAAGTAATATGTACTTACGTACTAGAACAGCTATCTCAAACAAAAAAAAGTGCGCTACTCTGTGTTCGCGTGGTTGTTTTTTTTTTTAACATGGAATAAACATAGGTAGAATGACCCGTAGGTAATAGTAGATTGTATTGTTAAATAAGTGAATTATATAGAGAACAATATTTAAATTTTGTCATTTATTTTGTATATTATATTTGCTTATTTAATATAATATTACATGATATTATATCACAATTACATTTTTAATGATATTTTTATCTAAACATTTTAAAAGGTATCTGAGTCGAATAAAAAAAACATACTAAATGTATGTTTAACAAAACGTATTTACATAACATTTAAATTACAAATATATTTATTTAAATTAGACTAAAAGTCGTTCATAAATGCTGGGCACGCGAGAGTTAAAAATTGATGAATTTATACCTCTTTGACTTTGATGTGGAATTCTAAAAATAAAATAAAAGAATAATAAGCAGATTTAAACATAAAAAATTTTGCCAAATTATAATAACTTATATATGTTTCTACAAAAAAAATGTGTATATTAATATATTCGTCCTATACTTAAGTACCCACAGAAATGTCGCATCTGAACATATTCATTTCATAATCTATATTTCCTGACACGAGATGGCGTCTTAGGAATTCCTAAGACGATAATTATTCATAATTTGTTTTAATATTAATACATAATATTTTTTTTATTAATTAAGTATTTTATTAAACGATGAAAAGTAATTCCTTGGTTTTTACTGACCTTTCTTGAATTATTTGTGCAATATCTAAGTACACACGACGGCATATTTTTATCAAGAGATTTTTTTTAAATCAACACAACACGTGACAACTCTATTGAGTTTGAGTCCGCAGTTGAGTGGAACAGAGTGGCTGAATGCAGTGTCGCCTCTAGTACGTAGTACATAATAGCTCAATGTATACAGCTGAAGTTTTTACTGAATGGTTATAAAATCCGCTAGTTTTAATTTCAATTTAGTGGTAAAAAAAAATCGGTCGTATTTATAGTGCAACCGCCTTTTCTTTGCACTGAAAGGCGACACTATTGGCCGAAACGCATCGAGTAAGAGTGTAGTTTCGCAAACTGACATTTCAGAAATAAGTTGGTGACACTGTAAGCAACGTTGAAGTTTGTTTTATGAATATGACATTTTGGTCTCTGTATAGTACCTAATGTGTTGATGATTTGATGAATTTTTGTGAATATGGATATTAAGATTTTAATGAGGTTCCATTTGAGTTTTATAATATAATTACATAATGTAATGATTTTATTGCCATATGAAATCATTAATAAAACATAAATATTATGTATGTGTATGTACCTACATTTGAGGGAACATGGACTGAGAGTTGATCAAATAATGATAAGCGTCAAATTTGTTTCTTGTTTTCTTTATTTATGCAAAATAGTCATGAAAATGTTGTTGCAGATATTGTAAAAGACTCAAAGAAGAAGTGTTCGGTTTACGACTATATTTTTTTCAAATTATTGTAAATTTAACAATACAGTGTAGACCTTACGTGTCATCTATCACATTTATACACAACAGTTGATATTTATATATACATACATATACGCATAAAATGTCTGATCGTGGTTTAACACCCCCTTTATCATCAAAAGGAGATGGTGGTATGGATCGTGCCAAGTCGTACCGTCCGAGCCGTAAACGAAACCGTAGCTTTTCGGTTAGGTATTTTACTTCGGATTCAAATTCTTCATATACAGAATATTCGCGATTACTTACGGTGCAACGGCATGGCCACCGTTGTTATCGCCGAACACCCTCTCATGACAAAACATACTACTCGTAAACCTCATGATGAATCTGCATCAGTTGTTCAAATCCGAACGAAACAGTGGCACCGCCGAAGTGTCGAACGTGAAAGCACTCCGTACCATACTTACATTGAACGGTCGCATGGCAAATTAAAGCATTCGCACAAACACAAAAAAAAATATGGCGTTGCATATCTAGTCATATATCCATTGAAAGTGCAGACTCAAAGCAAGCCTCTAAAAATAATTTACTTCAACAATTGGCAAGTGCACTACAAGGTAGTAATTCGAGAGTCCATGCAGCAACGCACGTGCAAGGTTCACCAAGTATTATCACGGAATTCAATCCTGGTTCTAAAGCACACACATTAAAGATTGGCTCATAAATAATAATAAATCGGCGGAAATGTATGTTTGGTCGGAACAACAAACCATTTTCAAAAGTTAAAGGGCTTAGCTAAGAAATGATATGACGGACTTACGGTTGTTAAATTTGGTTGGGCAGAATGGCAGGAAAAGTTATTGAAAACGTTTCCCAGCGACCAGAACTACGGAGATTTACTGTCTGATATGTTAAATCGTAAAAGTAGACGTAACGAAACTCTTATCGAATATTATTCGATAAAATTATGCTCATTAATAAATGTCACATTGTGGGACGACGCGCCGTGGATTGCTTAACTCACACTTGAATGTGCACGGTGCACATTATGATAACCCGGAATAGGTTTTAAATTACTTTAGCTATATTACTGGTAACAAAACTGAACCATCACAGTTTTTTTAAACGATTTAACACTATCAGTGCATGACAAAAGAAATGATAGCGTAAGCAAATATCCAACACCTCGAAATCCTCATGAAATTCGACAGTTTATCGGGTTAGCTAGTTTTTTTTCAGAAAGTTCATCCGTAATTTTACTACTATTGACGGACCATTAACGTCTTTAACTAAAGCTAATATGCCATGGAGTTGGGGGAAAGATCAAATAAAATCTTACCTTAAAATTGAAGAAATACTAACAAACAGACCTGTGTTAGCAATATATACCCAAATTACTTGACCGAACTTCACACCGATGCAAGTCAACTTGGAACAGGTGGCATGTTGTCGCAAAAGCAGAACAAGAAATCATCACTTCAGGCTGTCACGTATAACATCGGCAGACTACGATAGAACAACATCTTCACTCTTATGAGTTATAAACTCTTGCGGTGGTGATGTCCTTAAATCGATTTCATGTTTACTTGCTTGGAATTCAATTGAAGATAGTAACCGATTGCAATTCTTTGAGGGCAGCATTGTCCAAGAGGGATCTTGTACCAAGAATTGCGAGGTGGTGACTTCTTGTCCAAGATTTCAATTTCTCGATCGAATATCGACCGGGTACGAAAAATCCAACATACGGACTCTGAGTCGTAACCCTTTGCCCGTCGTCGAAAGTGACTCCATAGATTTGCATGTACTTAATTTTGTACAAGACGAACATTCCTTATTAGCAGCGCAGTTAAGTGATCCCAAACTAAAACTTATAAAAGGGATACTCGATAAGAATTGCACTAAAACTAAAGATATTAGGTATAACTATACGTTGAAGGATGGTAAGATACATAGAAAAGTTGGCGATGTCTTGACATAGACAGTACCCCGAGATGCTCGCTGGAAAATCTGTCAGTTTTGTCATGATGGCAGTGTACACTTTTCTTATGAGAAGACTTTGGAAAAGGTGCGCAGAGATAACTGGTTTTCGGGTATGACTCATTGTGTAAAGAAGTATGTACGCGTATGCATACCTTGTGCCTACGCTAAAGAACCATCTGGAAAGAAACAGGGTCTTCTGTATCCAATTGTGGCCGATTGCGGAACAAGTTTCACCTCTGATGAGTTCAAGAAGTTTACGGAAAACTATAAAATTAAACATGTGAAGAACACTGTTGTCACTCCACGTGCCAACGGACAAATTAATCTATATATAGTAAATAATTATAATAAATAATCGGGCAATATTGAGCTTCCTAACTACCCTAAATATCGATAAGGATGATCGTGATTGGGACTGCGGTTTAAATAAGATGCAGTAGAGCTTTAATAACACTATAATCAAAAGCATTGGAAAGACACCAGCACAAGTCGTTTTTGGCAAAGACACACACATTCACACATTTTACACTAGACGAAAACATGGATGAGACTCGCAATCAAGTTTCCTCTCACATTCCTAAGTAGCAGGAAACAATGAAGGCCAGATTTGATATAAAGAGGTGTGTGGCTAATACTTATGAGTTGAGAGATCTGGTTATGGTTGTTAAGAATGTACGTACCTAATGTTGGCAATAGTAAAAAACTCGTTCCACCTTTTAGTGGCCGTTATAAGATAACAAAAGTATTAGGGAACGATCGATATGAGGTTTGCAGTGTTGAAGACTTTTAATCCCCAAAATATTGAAACGTTTATTCGGCCGATAAAATGAAACCTTGAATACGACTTGGCTCAATCCCCGATTCTAATTCAGAAAATCAAGTATCTTATTCTGACAGTGACTAGTATCTTGTCGTTATGTAAATATAAATAATGTTATTAATGATAAATCGTTTTGTTCTTATGTTGTACGTAAACCGACACTGTGTCCGCCGGAATCTGGTATCGCATTCCAAGACTATAATGGTTCGACAGAGACATATCATAAAGCTGGCAACTTGGGAGATCAGGAGACCGAAGCATCCTGTGCGTGCACGCGGTATCTTTTTAAAATAGGGTAGAGGCCGATACACCCTGTGTGTGTACGCGGTAGCCCACAAATTTAAAGGAAATGGGTAGAGGCCGATACACCCTGTGTGTGTACGCGGTAGCCCACAAATTTAAAGTAAATGGACAGAGGCCGATACACCCTGTGTGTGTACGCGGTAGTCCACCAATTTAAAGTAAATAGACAGAGGCCGATACACCCTGTGTGTGTACGCGGTAGTCCACCAATTTAAAGTAAGTAGACAGAGGCCGATACACCCTGTGTGTGTACGCGGGCAACCCACCAAATTAAAGTAAATGTATTGTATGTATTTTTAATACATATTTTGTATAAAAATTATTTTTAATAATATTTTTTCAGATGAAAATTCATATTAATTGCCAATTGTGTTTTGGTGAAAACATGTATATTAAATATATTTTCTCTGATAGCTTGAATGAAAATTTATACTGTATTTATAATTTATTTTAAAAAAGTGTATAAACTCACATAACATGATATCAGACTGCCTGAGGACAGGCAGTTAAATCAGAATGGCCGATTGTTAGATTATTGAGTATAAATATTTCTTTTTATGTCAAGTTTCTAAACGATTAATCGTCATTTTAAGATATTCTTTTATTATCTACATTATGCTATTTGCGATAAAAAAAAAAGAACGAGCGAGCCAAGATGGCGGCATTAGACTGAATAAGTGACGAAGCGTGATTTGTAAAAATTGATTAAATAATTAAAAAAAGACATCCAGAGGTATTAATTTTATAGTATTATTTACAAGGCTGTAGTTATTTATAATAATGCTGTATTTAGAAATTATCGATCGTTTGATGATCGTTCGTCGTCGCGTAGTAACGTAAATGAATTCGCTACTCCAGGAAAAGTGAAACAGGAGATGAACAGAAGCATCCTTCTGATAACAAATCAAAATAATAAAAAAATCGGTTGCTAACCCCAGGCATGGTGACTATGGTCAATTTCTTCAATGTACAGCGGAATACAGCACAATAGTGGCACTGTTATCAAGTTCAGTGGACTGATAGACTGTCATGTTAATTATCGACAATGATTATATTCTTATATTATAGCGATTAAAAAAAAATCATTTATAGTTGAATGGAAACCTATTTATCTCTTAAACATTCCTGACCAAGTGGTATAAATTTATCTTTCTTTGCAACATTTTTGTTATGCCTGCATGTTATAAGGAAAATTATGTGTTAACTTGTGGAAGAGTCATTTAGGAATGACATATCCCGTTAGGTGTTTTTAGCAGGATAAAATTGTTTCGAAGAGAAATATGAAAGCACTTGTGTAATTTTTGTAATTCGACTTACATTTGATGTAAATAGAGGACACGATATGATATTAAAAGGAGAATGAGTAAAATATGTTCGTTCCAAAGCTGCTCATTCATAGGCTTTTGTCAATTTTATTTGGTTTTGATTTTATTAACATATTACTATAGAGCGTGCGAATATTAGCGTGACAAAATAAAATGACTTCTAATTAAAAGTCATGGATTGCATTGCCTAACCGTATAATGGAATATATACTAAAAAATTTAACGTGTACCTAAACTATTTGTTATTCTGGCTGCGTCATGACAGCCGTGGAATTTTCGCCACAGCGCAGGCACCATACGGCCACTGACTTTGACTTTGTGTCTTTATAAAATGTTGGTTTCCATTTATTAATATTATGCCGATGAAACACCTAAAGTTCCATTTTATAAAATAATTAATTACAATAAATTAAATGCTCCACTGCGCTGTAGAAAATGAGGCATTGCGCATGCATTTGTGTGATGCAAAAGATTACTTTTAGAATTATATATATTATAAATTAAAGATTACTTATAGATTTAAAAAGATTACTTATAATTGGAAAGTCGTAATATAACAAATTGATATACTTTTGAATATTTCACAAGTTATTTATTTTTTTGGATCTGTAACAAAATAATTCGGTAATTCAATGAACTACAAGCTCGACGGAGAAGGTTATGGCGTCTAATCTAATAATGGACTACAGTGGACCCGCGGTAATCCAAACACGTTCTGCAAGGCGGTGTCGGATTATCGAATTTGTCGGACTAAGTATAGAGTACTGCCACAGTCCCCTGGGTAGTCCGGAACTTTTTGAAAAAGAGTATCTTGTAATCCGACAAATTACATATTAAATATAAAAAATGTCATGTGATGCACAATGAATACCTAAACAGTAAATAATGAATGCACGCTAGGCCGCTGCCATAGTCACATTAGAATTTAGACAATACGCGTTAAGCTAGAGTCGTGGTGGCGCTAAATAATTGCAACCTGTTTGTGCCCGCATTCGCGAAGGTCGCCTCTCCCCGTGGCGGGTTAATAGCGCGACTCGAATCTACCTACAAGTTAAAGACGTGTTGGATTACAAGTGGGGACGCATTAGCCAGGGGCCGGATTAGCGGGGGCCCACTGTATTTAGAAGCCGTGCAGTAGCGATGTAAGAATATCCACTACCTCAATACATCCCGCGGGTGTGGTAAGATGCGACAGAGGGAAACTGAGCCAGGAGATGTGCAGCAGCATATGTCTGATAATAGCTGTAAAAAACAAAAACTAAAGTTGCCAAGCATGGCAACTATGGCAGATTTCCTCTATGAGGTCTATAGAGGAAGCCTATGTCCAGCAGTGGATCTCTGATAGGCAGTAATCACAGAAATCGTAATAATTTATTATTACTATGTCTGTGGCTGTAATGGTATTTGAAAAATGGTAGTCCCCAAAGAATACACAATAGGATGGCTGTCAACCTTATTTTGTATGAGGATCGGCGTCGCCGGGAGCACACATACAAGCAATTACGTCGTATTATCACTACTACATTTAAAAAATCGTTTAAATTTTAATACATATTTATTTGTAAATAGTGTGCAATTTGACATTTTCGAAATAATTTCCATGCGAAATTTGGAAACGATTGTAACGTCATAACACATCTTGTGTTAACATTTATACGTGTGAATTGACATGTTAGTGGCTACACGGGCTCCGCCCACGCCCCCGTTCTACATATTTTGTATGTATTCTAGTATTCTATGGTAGTCTCTATAACGAGCTTATATGACACTAGCTAAATAAGAAGTATTCGAAGTGTTCGAGATCAGTGAAAAAAAGTGAACAAACTATGAGCAAAATCCTGTTACAAGACAATGCGCCCGCACGCAATGCTGAAGTAGCGATGGCTGCCATTAGGGAAGCAGGCTTCAAACTGCCCAGTGACCTACTTCATTTGCAGCTCAAGAACCAGATACGGAGCAAGACATTTGAATACGATAGTCAGGCCATTTCCGTTGTAGAGGTATTCTTGGAGAAACTATACAGGTTTTTTTAAGCGCTTGGAAAAAAGTTAGCCTAAGTTTAGGAAACTACGTTGAATAATAAGTATGATTCGAAACCAAAACTTTTAACATGCTAGGTACGTCATTACTTATGGATCACCTCTCGTGGTCCTTCAAGCATACTCCAACGCCACTTGCAATTCTCCTGGTGCTGCAGTTGTTCATGTACGGCAATGATTAACATCAGGCAAAGCGCATGCTCGTTTGCCCTCTCTTCTATTAAAAAACTTACCTTGTCCAAATCATTGTAATGCTTTGGTGTCTTCAAACTTTTCGCCATGTTTTATATCCTAGCAGGCTCAGATTTTCCATCTAAGATTTAGGACCTTACGGAAGGTACCATAAACAGTACAGCATCAAAAAGTGGAGCACTCTCTTCCAGTTAGCCTCAGGGCGTTAACACAGAGAAAAGGAAATATCATATCTTCTATTTCTATAGTTATATAAAAAGCGGGTCGACCGATTTTGATAAAATTTTTTGTGTGTGTGTAAACGGATCCCTACAAGCTACTACATTTAAACCCAATAGGTGACGCTGTTATCGGGATCCAGAAATCACCCGTGCAAAGCCGAGCCGGATCGTCAGTATAATATATATACAATTAGACACATATGGAAGAGTCGGAAAGGGACGTCCTAGGCGGTAGTTTGTCGACCAAATTGGCGATATACTAAAAATGGGCTAAATTAAGAGTACCCTTAACCGACGAGCATGTATGCGTAGATATATGGATGTGGAAGAGGCGAGAGAGGTATGTCAGGATCGTGCTAAATGGAAGTCTGTAGTCTCTGCCTACCCCTATGGGTGACAGGCGTGAGTGTTTATGTATGTTTAATGTATGTAGACACATATCTTACTAAACAGACATTTATACATGAATTAATGTAATACCGATTGTATATTTACGTATTAGTTCATGTACTGTTATTTATTATGTGATATTACGTATACACCCACAAAAAGTGTGAAGGGTTGTAATGACATACACACATACACACATATTATGTTGATGTTTGTGTATATACATATATACAGGATGTTAGTGTAAACACCGTTATCCTTGAAACCAATGGTGTGGTTTCACTTATAGAACGTAAATTCAATGATTTAAAAAAAAAACACCGTCTGTAAATTCATGGATAACCTATGCGAGTGACGTAATCACTGTAAAGATCACCGCCCGCGCTAGCTACCTACACAAAATTCCAATAAAACACAATAGGTACACATAACCTGGGATAGGACAGGCAAAAAATTGAGGAATTAAGGAAAAATTGAGAGTTTACTAAAAAAAATGTTATTTTTCATTGAATTTACGTTCTATAAGTGAAACCAAACCATTGGTTTCAAGAATGTATATATATATATATATATATATATATATATATATATATATATATATATACTAGTTTGCCAGGCAGACGTTCTGCCCTTTTCGAAGACCCTTTATCATGTCCCATCAAAAAATCTTGAAAATCGCAAAAAAAGCAATTGTGGGTCACTCATCGGCAAAAAAACTATCCTATCTCTTAAGTTGGATCAAACTGCACACGGTGTGCAAATTTGTTTAAAATCGGTTAAATACTTAGTTTAGGAGTCCATCGCGGACAAACAACGTGACATGTAATTTATATATATATATATATATATATATATATATATATATATATATATATATATATATACATTTTACATGTGTACTGTATATATACGCAAATAATACATATTATATATTTTAAGACACATATACCTAGTAATTAAACGAAGATAGAAATAAATGTAATGATGTTTGAGCTTTTTTTCTTAAATGTCCGTTTGCTGGAAGATTGGTTATTGCAGAGTTCCAGAAGCGCACGATTGGAAATTTTTTTATAAGTAATTATCTCTAAAAACTTCTAAATTTATACAGTATACGTAAAGTTTTTAATAATGAGGATGTCAAAGGTTGACTTGTAAGAGATCGCCATTTACTCGTAGCAATTGAGGATGATTTCGCAACTTAAATATCAAGTTGCTGTCTGCGCCTGGACATAAACATTCAATCAGACAGACAATAATTGAACGCAATATTATATTAAGTATTGCAATTTTCGATTTGTCTTGTACATTGAGAAACGCAAATAAAGTTATTGCTTGCCTACACAGTTTTTTTTAAATGATGAAAATTAGAAACGCTATCAACAACAATATGCTTGCGTTAAGATTGGTTCACCACATTAGTCGAGTGGCGGATTCGAACCCACGACTTTTTGAGTATGTACACCGAATCGTAGGTACCATTAGGCTGGTGTCGCTTAAATTACAACAATATTTTTCCTTTCACAAAGTATTTTTTATACTTTTTACTTAAGAGGAGGACAGAGACAAAAAAGCAAAGCCATATACTATAAAATATATATTAAGAAAACAATAGCAAAAAAGGTTTGGAAATAATTAGGAAAACTTCGAAAAATCAACTTAAAAAAAACTAACTACACTACACATAACGTATTAAAATCGCCAGCGCCCTTATCACAGAATCATCTACCTGCAAACAAGGCCATATGGGTTTTGAGTTATAAGAGAGTGACCATATTGACCGGATGACTATATTCCACCCTCACGTACTATAATCCATCTCTATCTAAGTCAAAGTTTAAAAAATTTAAAATTTGGAATTTATCAATCCAGGGCTCATTCCCAGTCTGCTGCATAAAGTGTTATCTGTTTAGACCACCAACCACCATTATACACTTACTTATATTTAGTCAATATTTTATCATCCGCTTTTTAAGTCCATTGACGGTCAAAATCACTAAAGCTGGGATCATCGCAGCTGGATTCTGGGCTGGGGATTGGTGTTCACCAAGTTGGATTATTTTTTCTTTTATCAGTCGATATCAGAGACTCGTCTGTCAATGGTTAAAGTTGGATATTTGCTCCATCACCACGAAATAAATACCCAAATATTAATTCATAAATACACGACCCCTGTAGCGGTGTAATAACGGCGAAGAAGATCCATTACAAGAATATTAATAAGAAGGTTCATTAACCCATATAATCCCTAAGGTGTAACAAGAAGTGACAGAGGGATATGAAAGAAAGATGTGCAATGCCATTATTCTAATAACAACTTAAAGTAATAACAAGTTGCGGTTGCCAACCTGCCAACTGAACGTGGCAACTGTGGCAAATATCTTCTTATAATGCAATCTATGATGAATTACTTCTTATAATGCAACCAATGAACCAGTGGACTTATAATTAGGCTGTAACGAATTAGTGAAAACCACATTAGCTTAATGCACATATGCGTAAAGTATTTATTTATGGCATGAAAACATGTCACAGAATTATCTATGTCAGAAATATCAGGTACCCCTGGCATTGATGATGGTACCTATATGACCGTAGAATGAAATATTTTACCTTGTTTATTTCAAACGTTTACCTGAGAGGTGCATGCGCACTGTCGGCCAGTGACCGGCGGTGACCCAAGCAGCCGCTCGCCAGCCTTTAACGACATGCATAATATAATATCAAATACATTTAAATATAACTGAATATTAGTACTTATAAAGAGTCTAAAAACTCATAAGAACATAATTGAAATGTAATTGATGTAAGAAATTATTCCAGTAAAATATGTAGTGTTAAATTGTCAAAACAGACTCTTCTGCTAAGAATAATAACTACAGCATCTGCTCTCGACTTGACTAAGTCGAGTATATTCTAAGCTCTATACATACATATATAATATGTATATTTTTTTCATAAAAGGAAAAATTGATAAAATAAAAATACAGATTATGTGCAGGCGAAGTCGGGCGGATCGCTGGTATATCATAAAATTACTTTGAATGTAAAAAAAATTACTTCAATGTAAATACCAATTTTTATATGCGAATGCGAACGTTCTTAATATTTCACAGTGCAAAACATTTCCTATTGGTATTCAAACATTTTATAAAATATATCTATTACATTTTATGTATAATTACATACAATATTAGCAAAAATATTGGATAGTAAAAATTATTTTATTTATAATTATGATCTATCAAATTGTTAACGAACGTTTAGTAAGCAAAATTTAATTATAACTTAATTATTGCAATTAGAACAAAACTAGATTTTAATTGCCTTTACATTAAGCAAGGTTTTATTAGCATTAGCAAAGTAAATTATCTTTATTTTAGTTAAAAATAATGAAAGCAGAAACCTTTTTGTCTTATTAGTTTTGTTTTTATTTTTATAAAGCATAAGGAGGCCTATCTATATTTGCTGATTGCCTAATAATATTTAAAAAAGATAAATGTAAGTGATGGCTGCTACGTGCGTCGTACTTGTGAACAGGTAGAAGCTCGTGGAGGCTCCGCTACGCTTTTTTAAGATTACATATAACATAAACACTCACGCCTGTCACCCAGAGGGGTAGGCAGAGACTACAGACTTCCATTTAGCACGGTCCTGACATACCTAATAATAACTCAAAGAGCTTATAAATTGCTAGGTTTTGTTGTGGTTTAGGTGTGATTTTAAAAACTCTACAAAATTAATTATACTATTTAATACTCTTGTGCGATATATTCTTGAATATTGTTCTTCATTTTGAAATCCTCAATACAAAGTTTATGTTAAAATGATTGTAACAAACAATAATAAGTTTCTGCGTTACTTAAAGCGATATAATTCTTCAGTAGACTCCATTATTGATAGCTTAGACAGTAATACACTCGAAAAACGCCGTGATCAAATGTTGTACAAATTGCTACATAATATCATCGACTCTCCCCTACTTTAAGCAAAGTGAATCTTGCGTGTCACCGGTTAGATGCACGAAATAAATCTCTTTTTGCATTACGTAAAGTAAAAACGAAGTATGCTTCAAATAATTTTGTATCTCTTACATGTAAAAATTTTTACTTAAAAGATATTTTTTACCTTAAATATAATAGTTATAAAAAAAATTGTAAAACTTAATTTATTATTGGTACCTAGCTTCATTATAGGTTGTATGTATTGTATTACTTTTAACTGCTTAGTACTTAATGTTTAATTATAAATACCATTTAGTTCTTTTTTAAATTTTAAACATATTGTGGTTGCAAGCTTTTGATATGTATTATATTATAAGCTTTTGATATCTGAGGAAACTTCATTGGTTTTAGGATTACTTTTATATGTTTTATAATGTATTTTTATTGTACTGCGTTTCCCTTAAAAAAGCAAATAAATAAATAAATAAATAAATAACGCATACGTGCTCGTCAGTTAAAGGAGTACCCTTTTTAATTTGGCCCATTTTTAATATATCGCCAATTTGGTCAATAAACTTTCGCTTAGGACGTCCCTTTCCGACTCTTCCGTTCACTTTTACAACATATATTTGCTTTGTCAGTCTTTCCTCATTCATTCTTTCTGCATGACCAAACCACCGAAGCATTCCTTTCTTAATCCTGGTCACCGCATCATCTTGCAAACCACACTTTTCTTTTATCCCACAGTTTCTCACCCTGTCACTCAGATTCAGCCCTAGCATACTCCTTAACGACCGCATTTCTACTACATTTATTCTACTCTCGTGCTTCTTCTGCCACACCCAACTTTCACTACCATACGTTAAAGTAGGGACTAATACAGCATTGTGAATTGCCATAAGTGCCTTTTTTGACACATTCTGACTTTTTACAATAGAGTGTAGTGTGTCATTTACTTTATTGCCTGCATTCACTCGTCGTTCAATATCCTTATCATATCTTCCATCCCTGCCGAATACACATCCCAAATATACAAATTCATCTACTTGCTCGACCATCTCCCCTTCTATTCTTATTTCTCATATCGTTTTACTTTCTTCTCTTTCAAAAACCATAACTTTCGTCTTACGTACATTCACTTTCATTCCCCTTTTTTTTAATGACCTCTTCATTAATCTAAACTATCATTTGCAACTCGGCCGCCAGTATGACTTGATCATAGACGTACAAAAGGCATTTGACGGTTAACTCGCCCATTCTTAACCCGCATTCTTCAACTTTCAAATTTTCTAAACAACTGTCCATAAATAGGTTGAACAGCCACGGGGAAGCTACACAGCCCTGTCTGACACCTTCATGGATGCCAATTGCCAAACCAGTCCGAGTAGACCCCGTTGATCCTGACATAAGCACTAGACTATAAAGACTATAAAGAGACCTTAATCCTGCCTGTATCAACCCAGCGCTCAACCTAAATTAGTACAGCGTTTGCCATAGCACATCCCTGTCCACTCTGTCCTAAGCCTTTTTCAAGTCCATGAACGCACAAAAACTTTTTGGTTTTTCGCCAAAACTTCTGCGCGATCATGCTTAATTTTTTAAGATTAGTTTTAACATTTGACAACTAGGTGGCGTAGTGGCTTAGTAGTGAGTTGTACGAATCCCGCACAGAACAAGTAATTGCATGAGCTACCAAGGTACTAATAATTATACCGGGTCTGAATGTTTGTTCTTGTGCAATTTATATATAACGTTTTGCTGATTCCTCTCCTCTAAAGGAATCTCATTTTGAAGCTATAGTGACGGAAGCACGGTTTAACACGTGGTTAGACCACCCTGCAGCTACAGTAAGTTTGTAGGTTGTAGCACGAAACGGTCGGCTCGAGTGGGGTAGGACCACGCTCTCACAGAATACCAGCGTAAAATAGCAGTTTAACGCTTCTGTGTTTCGTATGATGAGTGTAGAAAACCGGAGACCCTTTTTACTGGAAACGATGCATTCCATCTTAGTCCTCAGGGGTGACACGACGCACCTGCATTTTGACTGAGGATAGATGTGGATACATCCACGGGCCACAGCATCCTCTTACCATCGGGTACACTGTGTGCTCATGTATCACCATCATTCTATAAAAAAATAAAACAAAATAAAAAAGAATTGGTATTTTAGCGGTGGAAAAGGAATAATCTACCCTACTCGAAGCGCGGGGTGAGTAAAGTGAATTTGAGAAAACCAGAAATATTTATTTACAAAGTATGTACCTAATCAAGTCGTTGTCGCCACACGAAGTATTTATAATATTATCTTTGGTTTAAGCGGCAGCTGTGGCTGTGTTGCATACAATTTTGTACGAATGCACACCTCTCTCTGTTTCACAACACGACCCAGTTGCTGGCGGCTAACACACACACAAAGTTCTCCCGCCAACGGCTGACACCTCTTGGTATGCCAGTTGCTAGACTATATTTTTGTGCATACGTTTATGTACTAGTAGAATACGTTGTTGCAAATCAGATATTAAGCAACACAATACTTACAAAAGCCTAACATTCATTACAGCATACGGAATTATGAAATAAACCACCTTCGACTTTCAAAATCAATATCAATGTGATATTATTACGAAACCATGTTGACATTGACAAATATAAATGAAAAGTCCAACTTGCTTGTTTATTATACATACTTTCTATTACATAAATATATTTACTGATGATTAAGGTCAACGTACGGTGTTCCAAATGTACCCGAAGCGTATGACGGACACTGTCTTGAAGTGATTTGAAACATACAAAGGTTTGCGTTATGGAATACCACACATTTTGCAAAATATTTAAGAAACTGTTACGTTACGATCAACCAATCAAACATAATGTCTAAATAAATTTGTTTTTCATTACTATTATTGCACATTTAGTGTAAAGTTAAAATGTATATGGTACATAAGATTGGCATTTAAAACTTTTATCGGTTTCGACATTACCATCACTTAGAATGCTTAAAATATAAATCTATACTCAGTTCTATGTCACAGCACAGAATAAATAACAGTTACAAGAAGTCACAGTTTTAGTTTAGTTTTTTACTAGTGATGCATTTCGAGGAGCTTTATGCAACAAAGTTATTTTGTTGAGTTATCCCCGTATTTTACAGAGTCCTCGATAATCTACATTTTAATAACAAAATGTGTACGGTCTCATTACAAAACGTGGTTTATTGATAGTTTCGGGTTCAAAACAGGCATGGGTAGTTCACCAGAGGCGGAGCACGACCTAAATTTGGTGTGGGCAAGATGAATTTTGCGAGACCCTAGGCGACGAATACATATCAATTAATTGTATTTGGATTTCCGTAACAACCCGTCACAAATCCACTGCTGAATATAGGCCTTTCCCAACGACTGCCATCCTGCTTGTTTTACTTGGTCGTTCGGCCATTTACTGCCACTCGGGAACCTTTCTTCTGCATAGGTTGTCGGATCTTCGAGCTATGGCATATATGCAGAACGACTTTGAGCTTTCTTATGCATCCAAAAGAGAAGAACCATGTCTCGGTTCCATAGTTTATCGCTGGCAACACGCACGAGTTGTACACTATTTCGAGATTTTGAGTTTTATTGGACTACTTGGTCGAGTTCGATGCGTCGGTTGACCAATTGATCGAATTTGGACTCGCCTATTGGAATAGTTTCTGTGTCCATCGTAAAGAAGACAGTGAAAACACTGTGAAATCTAAATTGTTAACATGGTAGTGCTTATATTAAACTCATTAAAAATGTAAAGTAAATAATTTACAAAATATATACTTTCCTTGGTTTACTATAGATGAAAATATCAACGATATTTCTTATAATAAATCGACAAACATCATATTTTCCTTCAATATTTCGTTTAAGATATATTCTTCAATAATTGTGAGCGTAGTTTACCAACAATCCCCGTATAGGTGTGACATGAACACATCTTTTTAGCTTAACCATCGTCAGAAATTACGTAAGTAAAAAGTCGGGAGACTAAAAGTCGTGAAGTCTGCGTGCAAGGCTAGTAATGACTCTCGAAAATAACATGTAGATTGTAGAAGCAGTTTAGAAGCGAAATCAACTGTTTCAGAACATTAAGTACCGATACTACATGAGCCGATAGTCCACTTAATTTTAAGAGCTCTGTTGTAATTCTTTCGTCATCAGGTACCTTGCCGTTTTTAAGATGCCGGGGAGCCATTCTAATCTCATTCAGATGGAACTTTATCAGGATAATGTCGATTTACGCTTAATCTCACTCAAACTGTTATGTCACCAGCAAAGCCGCTGGCGCTGTTGGTTTTCAACTTAGACAGTCAACAACAATCCTTCTTATTTATTTATAGTTTTTTAATATCTAAAGGAATTTGCTCAATCTGCTTAAGTGGAGCTGTTTAATTCTAATAAAATTTTATCTGTCACGACATCGACTTGCTGCTTTGCTTCGCCAACCACACAAACTTTTTGATGATTTATGTCGCACCAGAAATAACTTCGACGAATTTTAAATTGAGAAAAACTAGGTGACCACTTCATAGTAACCCGCAGCAATCTAATTGACTCAGCAACCGTCTGGATTGCAGCAACATGAGCTTAGTGTGAAGCAAAAGAAATAAGAAATTTTTCTCTAGTAAGTAGACACTTCATTGCCAGCAAATGCTACTATACCTAATTTTTAAGCTAGCTTCTTTAGGACGTATTGCTGGATGATTGCATGTTAATAGCAAAGAGCATTTATAACAGTGTAATGTAGATGTCTTGACTTTCCGTCGTTCTGGAATGAAAATTCTTTGAACTTTCATGGTGCGAGACCCTTCGAGCCGCGAGGTCGTACGCGGTCGCCCACGTCGCGTCGCCCACGCCTAGCGTCGCGCCGCTTAATGTCTGTAGTTCACGAACGAACGATCCAAATGAACTAGTGCACTTGCTATGAATGCATTTAAGTCTACCGCTCAAACCCGCTGTCAAAATTTATCTTTGTATTGGTGTTCACCGTAAAATTACACGATCACTGAGCCATTTTCCCACTCTATTATAGGTAATGAAAAATCCATTTTATTTAGCTCGATGGCAAAGATATGTCAACCACACATATTGGCCCGACTGAATAATTAATTTAAAATAAATAAGACGTGAGCCGTGGTAACCCAGACGGTTAGTGCTCGCTGTAAATTTCACCGTATTAGAACGCAGTTATTGGGTTTCACAGTTGAGAAATTCTCGGTAGCAACTTGGGATCAGAAAATTGGTGATGTTTTACCCCCGTGCCTCGGAATGCACGTAAAGCCGTTGGTCCAGGGCCTGATATCTCTTTGGTCGTATCGGATTACCGCCCATCGGACCATGAGAGTGAGGGAATAGAGAGTACACCGGTGTCTGCGCATAATACTAGCGCGCTCGGGCACTATACCTAATCCTGTCCTGCGAAATTCGGTCTAGAGGACATTATAGTATTATTATGCATACTAAAACCAAAATTATGCATTATGGGTATTTCTAACGTAAATGTCGGTTAAACTTGCGTGTTGTAAATATCGTTTAAATATAATGTTACGTAAAACAATTAAAAAAAAACTCGAAAATTTAAACATTTTCATGCAAATTCGTATCTTATCTGTAACAAAATCAAAATATTTTTTTATCAATAAAGTACTTATCGTTTGATTATCGCGAGTACGAAGAAGTGCTTTGATCTTGAAATTTTATCTGTGAAGATTAAAAGATAATGATTAAGTGGATATATACGCGCAAATGTTTTGATTTTATCCTCAGTTTTTATTTGTTTTGATCTTAAATTTGAACATTTAAGTATTCGTTACATTTAAGAATTTACAGAACTTTCTTCGAAACTTATGATGATTCCTTTATATTCGTAAACTTATCAAAGTTCACTATCGAACTTCGCCCTCTCCCCTTGTTGGGTGGATTTGCTTTAATCGTAACGCTTTAGAAGCGAACTGTATATCACAGTACAAGACATGTCACACTCTTGAACCTGGACATTTTAGTGAGATAGGTGTACCGCCATTCATGGAGGGCCGTAACATTTATCAGGCAGGTCTCATATGGTGGATGGTGAAAATAAAACGTTTTGTTACAGTTACATTGTAACATGGTTACACCCTCAATAAGCTCACCAAACCTTTCTCAAAGCTTTGGACAAATATCGATCGGTAACTATATATACGAGTATATGGTAGTAAACCAGTTGCTGCTGCTTGCAAAGATCTACCGGACAAGTGCGAGTGGGACTGCGCCCCGAGGGTTTCTTATAAACTTAATTATTTAAGTTGTAGATAATTCATCCATCAAGCAAACCGAAGTCTTGACGATTTTTGCCTGTTTTCCATCGCAATACACGAATTCCCTAAATTAACAAAGGTAGTATTCATTTCTATGCAATAGGTAGGTGGTAGGTAGGATAACAGTGTAAGAAATTAGGCAAGTACCTAAGCAAAGAGTTTTTATTTATAAGCACTACGTTTAATTTAAGCATTGAACATTCCATCGTTCTAACGAAAAGATGTCTAGCTGATGGACAAACAAATTTTGTGGTGAACAGCACATTACGATACAAGAGACTTAAGTAGCCGATTACTGAACCTACTAGCTAGCCTAATAGTAACCTAAACTTAGTGCACTGCACTCGCTTCGCTCGTGCGCTAACTTCACACGGTTTAATGAATTTATGTGAAGTATTTTTTTATATTTCTTGATCAAATGATTTAATGTGTTGTTTGTAATTTAAAGTATTCTAATAGAATGTTACTAATTAAAGTTCTACTGTTCTGTATTCATAATTAAGTTTCAATAAATTTTTAACTTTTAAATATTATAAAAAATTATAAATTTTTATGCGTGACTAAAACATACCGTATAATAATTGGCTAGCTAGGTCCCGATGACTTAAACGTGGTTTGAAGTCACCGTGTATAATAAAAAATATACATATTATGTCAAAGTCGATGTTCCTTTTACAAATGTTTGTAACCTCAATTTATTTTAAAGGTTTTGGTTCTTGCGGAATTTTATGATCCGAGATCAACGGGATGTGTCTACACTATATATTTTGATAAATGAATTTGCAAAAATTAAAATATATGACTGTAATGGTATCTTTCGATTGCGTTGACTTATAAGTTTAATTTTTTACACCTCTTACCTCTTCTTAGGGACCGTAAACCTTAGTATTTGATATTAATTTCAACTTGATACCTTCACAAATATTTGAAAAAAAAAAAAGGTCTTAACAGAGGGAAAGACGGACGGATGGACAACAAAGTAATTCTATAAGGATTAAATTTTTCCTTTTAGGTACAGAACCCTTTAAAGACACAAACAATTTAATCTGGTCGATAATAATCATATCATAAAAAAATAACAAATGGCAAAGATTAAGGTGTTTGATGTACTTACTTATCTATTAATGGCCTGTTTATAATAAAATGGAAGGATTTGAATACGAGACACGGTAAAGTCCCACGATAACTTTATCATCATACTTATATCAATAAATGAATATAAGTAACATATTCTTCAACTCGAAGTGCATACTTAACGTTGATTATCTTTAATTCTCGCCGACTTGGCGGTAACTTCAAACGTTCAGACGTCGCTACATTATTGCCTGTAAAAGGCTCTTAAGTTATGATCTACTAAAAAGCCGACATATAAGAAATCTAAATAGAAAGAGAAGGAAGGAGTCTGCCATCTTTAGCGCAAATTGGTGCTCTTAATATGTACGTGAAATGTCCTTACGAACACTTCACATTTGCATTTACTGCACCTACGAGCAAGTGATAAGAAAATACAACTAACAAGTAGATCGTAATTTTTCATGACTCTTCTTGTGTTGATTAACTACTCACGATGCCAGCTAAACGATTAAGCTATCCAAGAGATCAAGCTTATGACGAATTGTTTTATCGAGTAGTCATCAGTTGATAGTTTTTTATGTTGGTTTATGTATGACAACTTGAAACTTCAATCTTAGGCTTAGATCTGAAAGAAGAACACAACTATCTTTAATAGTTGTATAAATAAACGTACTTTGCGATTTTTTTTAAATCTAGCGATTGAAATTGTATTTTACCCATGTGATGCGTTAAGGTATTAGTAGCCGCCAGTACCAGTTCTTGCTTGCTTCATTGCTATCCACTTCAGTGGTCTTTCGAGCCGGATTTTTATTTGGTATTTTCCACACTGGGGTGTACTTAGGTACAACGGAAAGGAAGGAGATGGTAGACACTGTAAGTGACACCAAACTAAGAAGATTGGTAGTAGATTTATCGAAGATCTGCGTTAAGAAATTCCAATTAAGCAGCGGAATTAAACAGAGATAATGTTCATTGATAAAGAGTTTGCGATTGAATAAGACGATTTGGACTACTCTTTACGCTCATCAAAGTCACACACCAATGAGGAGGTTGTAAAAGCTCATTCACCATTCAGCACACTCATTCAACATTCATTACAGCCCTTCATAAATCCACTGCTGAACATAGGCCTCCAACAAGAAAAGCCACATAGCACGCTCTTGAGATATCGAATTCCTACATGTCTTACTAGGTCGTCTTTTTACTTGTGCGGGGGGGGGGGGGGGCGTTGTAGAAACTTTTTTCCCGTCATTTTTGCCATTTCAGCTTACAAATTTGAATATTGTCGATTACTTTGGTTCTACTGCTAAAATCTCTAAGCATAGCTGTCTCTATAGCTCGCTGAGCCACATTGATATCCTCATACATTCATAGCAGTGAAGTACCACGTCTTAGATCCATATGTCATCACCGGCAACCTGCAGTGGTTGTACAATCTTGTTTTTAAGTTTTAGGTTAAGCTGTGTCGTAATTTCCCGAACGCTGCCTAGACGATTGAGATTTGTCGTTGGTAAGATTTGACAAATTGACCAATTGACCTCGGTTGGGTCAAAGTTGGACTTACCTAGTCAGTCTGTCTGTCATATCAACTACCGGCATAAGTGTGTTATGGATGTTATTTGTGCATGACATTTGTCTTATCCATTTTCATTTTAAGACCACCTATCCGTCGAGAGGCAAGAGAGAGAGAAGAGGCAGAGGCAGATCATTAAGCATAGTGATAAAGTATAGCGGTCCTGTCACAATGATTATATCGTCGGCAAACCGTAGGTAAAATATGCACCATTGATATTTTGACCTTAAAAACGTCTTACAATGCAGCGGTGAAGAGTTTTCGATTATGTATATATGGCTACCCTGACGTACTCTAGTTCTGTACCTACTCAGAAAGCCGTCGTTGCTTTACTGTACAAACACATCAGTACCTACTTCGATATACTGACAGTTAATCTAGCACCGCTGTAGCACCACCTAAATTTCGTCGGAGACAAAAGCCCTCATACGATCCACATAGTGGTGGCAGCCAGTGTACACTTTAGCCTTCTGTACAATTTTCAGAACAGTGTCTATATGGTCTATGGTACTAAACCTATGTTTCAGAAAACGGTTCGTTCCTATCTACTTCCTACTTACCTTTTCGAATAACTGCTCGTTCGGGAGGCTTAAAGTCGTTAAGAATGTGTGCCAGATAATTCGACTTTAATAGTTCTTGAAGAATAAGACTTTCGATCCACACCTCCGGAGTAATGCCACTATAGAGGACGGAATATTTTAATATTTTAATAATGAATATTAAATCAAATACGTTACTATGTACATTACAATACGTTTGTACAAAAGAGTGGCAACTAATAGTAAGAACGAACCACGGCGGTGAGAGATTTGACACTCACTACTATTTCACGCTGGTATTCTGTGAGAGCGTGGTGCTTTCCCGGTCGAGCCGACCCATTCGTGCTACAACTATACCTACTACTAATATAACTGCAGCATGGCTCTACCGCGAAAGAATAAATAATATATACGAAAAAATAATAGTCGTATTTCCACATAATTTGCGTGACATTTAGCCTTCGCAAATTAGGTAGTAAATTAATTTATTAATAGGTACTTAATTCAGCGTGGTTCAATAATAGCCAACTAGTTTGTCTGTTCGAAGGTTAAATATCAGAAGCGTTAGGTAATAGACCAACAAAATTATGTTTTTCTGAATGTTAAATTCCCACCGACATACGTTCTATTTCGAGTATTTTCTCACTGTGTAATTGTAAATCAGTAGGGTACTTATCATGTGGTGGAGGTGGTGGGGGTGTAAGAACGTCTACTGCCTCATATCTTCCCGTGGGTGTGGTAACAGGCGACAGAGCGAAACAACCCATCAGATAGGCAGCAGCGTATTCATAATAACAACTAAAAATAAACTATCGTTGCCAACCGGCTGGCCAAGCGTGACTACTATGGCAAATATCCCTCTATGAGGCAATCCTTGTGGCACTGGACTGATAGGCTATTGCCCAAGTACTCAAACCCTACACAATTTTAAGATGCCGACAAATATCACGCTGTCTCAATCACTTTAAGTCAAAGTGGCTGTGACACCACCAAACTTAACGATATCTTAAAATTGAGTAGCGTCTAAGTATTGGACCATATAAGGCCCGCCAAACACATACGGAATTCCGTTTCGGGATTCTGTTTCGGAATTACGATTCGGGATTCCGAACGCAGCAACTCCATATAAAATCAATTACCTGTCACAAACCTACGGTAGTTTTCCGTACGGAATTTTGCGGGCAAAATGGGATTCCGTTAGGGTGTGGCAGACCCGTTTGTTCCATTTCGGAATTCCGATTCTAATACCTCAAAAAAAGGGCAATAACTAAGCATGTTTTTAAAAAGGTTTGAACAACAAAGGCTATTTTATTGATTTTTTATGATGGCATAAACACAACATTTCCTTATTTTTTTTGGTTTCTTAAACTTAATATGCGTAGAATGTTTTTCTGATGATCAACATGCTTGGAAATTATTTAGTTTAAGTAATCACTCATTACTTAAACTAAATAATTGGGTGATTCCACTTAAGTCATTCTACGAGTGAAGTCGTTTTAAGAGTGCTAAGATGGTGTCGTGGTTCTGTCCGTTGTGGTGGCTTTGCTGAGAGGCTGCGCTGTATTACGTTTAGATGGGTGGTGTTGCTGTTTGGTTAGCATACTTTGGGGTTATCCGTAATTATGTCCTTCGCTTTACACAAATATGTAATTGTAACGGGGACATATTACGGTATGGTCGAACTCTAACTTACCCACGAGGAAAAACGCGTGCTTAGATCACTTTATGGTAAAAAGCATGAAGGCAATTAAAACGATTGTTTTTGATGAATTAACCGATCACTGTCCTATACTCTTATACATAGAACAAGCGGAATTCGAAAAACGAAACATAAATAACAAAAAAATTCTATTAGCTTTCGATAACTTAAACAAAGTTTTAACGCATTTAAATTGGGTAGATTTATATAATGAATTTAACGTAAATTTAGCGACAAATATTTTAATTAATACTCTAAAGAAAGTTATTAATACTAACAGTAAAGTTGTCAATATTTCAAAAAGATACAAGCCACTAAAACCATGGATTACCCCAGGAGTAATAAGATCTATTAAAAAAAGAGGTAGGCTTCATAAAAGACTTAAAAAATTACCCGAAAATGGTGAAATAAGAGAAGTATATAAAAAATATAGGAATATATGTACAAACATTATTAAATCGTTAAAAAGACAGTATTATCAAAATGAACTAAAAAGAAACCTAGGCAATTCAAAAAACACTTGGAAATTAATTAAAGACGTATGTTATTTAAATCAACCTAGAAATACATCCGCCGAATTAAGTAAAATTGCTGAAACACCAAAAGTATCTCTCAACATAGTTAATAATTTCATTGGAAATCATTTGGCCAATACTATCCTAAAAAAATTAAATAAAACTGACCTTCAACTTGTTAGGAAAGCTAATCAAATTGGTCCAGCCCAATCTATGTCATTATTTTTAACTGATCCGGAAGAAGTTAGACTCATAATTAGTAGCTTTAAATCCAACTGTGCTTCGGGATGGGATGACATTTCTGTAGGTTTTTTAAAAAAATTTAACACCTTGTTAGCACCTCACATAGCCCATATATGCAACTTAAGTTTTCTATCTGGTGTTTTTCCGGATCAATTTAAACACGCAATATTATGTCCAATATATAAAGCAGGAGACAAATCATCACCATCAAATTATAGGCCTATAGCTCTATTATCATCACTTTCTAAGATACTAGAGAAGCTTGTAAATAGGCGACTAATTAAGTACCTAGAAAACAACAAATTCCTTGCTGGAAATCAATATGGCTTTAGAACAAATCGTTCAACCGAAGAGGCGGTTTTTAATTTGACCACTAAAATATCACAATATCTAGATGAAGGTAAAAAGTGCTTAGAAGTTTTCCTAGATTTGCAAAAAGCATTTGATACAGTATCCATTCCTGTCCTTATAACCCGTCTTCAGAATTTTGGCATTCGAGGAATAGCATTGAACTGGTTTATTCATTATCTCTCCAACAGGAACCAAAAAGTACGTATTGATGACTGCCTCAGTGACACTGCTATCTGCTCGTATGGAATTCTGCAGGGCAGTACACTGGGACCAACCCTCTTTTTGGCGTACATTAACGACTTGTGTCACTTAAATATTCGTGCTGCAGACCTATTCATGTTTGCAGATGATACCGTCTTACTCTTTCATGGTCCGAGTTGGGATGCTGTTAAAAAATCTACTGAGGAAGGACTGTGTAAGGTTACTAGTTGGCTGGAAGATAACCTACTTACATTAAAAACCACTAAAACAAAATTCCTATTTTTTCCAAAAACCGCTGCTTGCAATCCACGAAACACACACACGCATTTTTATTATTTTTAACAATTAACCTTATCCTGATGTATTTGCGACATATATGATATATAATAATAAGATATCAATATATCTATATATACATTCTGATATGTAACATTTGTTCGGATTCAAATAGATCAAACAAACAGATTTCAGTAGGTACTTAATTAAGATTGAGTATTTAGATAATTATAGTTTCGTTTTAAACATTCAGAAAAGGTAATTAAAAACTGATTATAGAATTACTTTCGATGAGGTTTAAGAAAAAACTGTTGATATGAATATTTAAAGTTACGTAATGCAAACCAACACTATAATTATTACTGTTTCTCTCTGTTGAGCTCGTTTAAATGAAATTAATTATTACGGATTTTATAGAGTATAACTTGCTTTATGTTGCCGACGTCTATTATTTATTCTGTACCGACGTTTCGAGATGGTCAGGGACTGAGGTTCTACGTCTCAATGTCGTAGTTAACCACGGCTACCCACAGTTTTTAATTTTTGATTCGATCAACTGCAGACTTCCCGAAACGTTGATTCTTCCAGGAGGTCTGCAGTTTGTAACACGTACAGGAGTCCACAAATCCTTGTCAAAGAACACCTATTCCATCCTAGATTGATTAGCGAGTAATGCCTGACCGAAGATTTAGTTTCGGTTTCGGCAAAATAATCTAGTTTCGGTGACAGCCAAAAATCGTCGAATCTGATTGTTCGTGAATTATCGCTGGTCTTTCGAATAACCTCCTTCGTTACATAAATTATATTACTTTTTTACTGAGTGTTATGACGCCAGCCTCGAACATACAGCAAGAAAATAGTATCTTTGGGATACGCAAGATAATACTCCTAATCAGATGTAAATAACTAGATCTGATGATCAAAAACTGTTTCGAAAGAAAGAATTCAGTCTCATCTGTTGGAGCCATTATTGTAACGTATTGCCGACATATTGTTATTGGAACAGTAGTCCATATCCAACCCAAAGAATAAAGGTACTAAGGTATCTTTCTGCTTTGTTTATCACGGTTCCAAGTGAGCCGCCGGACCAATATACTCAGATCGTTAGAGTAACCAGCTAGGGGAAAATGTAGAAAAACTGCTTTTCTTAGTATACTATATTAGACCTTTTAACTAAGAACACTAAGATTTATGAACACTAAGATTTATTAGCAATCTAAGATTTTAATTTTTTGTTTTCATTTTACAACTATTATTTGAATTGTAGTAGGTACATACGTAAATAAATTACGTACAAATCAATTACTGTATTGTTGAGACTGCTTTGGATTTTTTAAATTAAGTAAACCAAGTGCTATGATATACTTTATTTAAAGAGAATACTTAATTTATAGACACAATAGAAATTTTGACAAATACTTCTATTGTATGTATAATTTTTTTTTATGTTTCGTTGAATAAATTTCGATTTCGGCGAAACTGAAGATTTGTTTTCATTTTCGTTTCGGCTGAAAATCCTTTTGTAGTCGAACACTATCGCGAGGCTATGGAAATAAAAAAACAGCTGATTGGGATCTTGTTATTGATAAAATTAAATTCCAAACCAAGCATACACCTGCAAGACTTCAAAATACTATAAACTCATTCTGCGTAGATCGGACCAAAAATTAATAATCGTAAGTGAAGGTAGCCGTGGTTAACTATGACATTGGGACGTCGAAAATCACAGTCACAGGCGCTATAAAGTAGGTTCTGGAAGGATCGAAAATATAAAATAAGTTAATGCATTAAAATCCGCAATAACTAGTTTCATTTAAATGTTTAGTATTCAGGTAAACATAAGAAATTATTGAAAGAACGCATTTTTATTCCTATAGCAATGTGACGGTGAGTGGATGCTGTGGTCCATAGATTTGTTGACCTTGGGTTTGACCAAAGGCATAGTAAAAAAGGGGATGAAGACTGGCCGAGTGTCTGATGGTCCGATAGAAGAGAGAGAATTAAGTGGTGCAATTCCTGCGTACAGTTTTCGAAATGTATCATGCAGAACATCGAAAGACGGCTACTATTCGCCTGTGTTCGTAATTATTTGGTAAATGTGTTGATTAGACGTTTAATTTTTTTTGTTCTGTGATTTTAACGATCCTTTATAAACATGGAGTGTAGAAGTAAGAAGTGCAGACTGTGTATTAAAAAGTGTCCATAGAAAACCGTTCAATAAGGGTGGCGCCAATATAACTACGGGGTAAATTTTAAAGAATGCACCGAAAAAAATATTAGTGGGATAGATGACTTTTTCGAGGTTATATTTACTAAATAAAATTATTTTAGATTTTAGAGCTACTGAGCAGTTTAGCAGTACACTTAAATCGTCGACAACTGCTAAGTTCATTTCATCCCAGCAGCTACTCCAGCGCTGTTGTGGAGAGTTTTTGAACTGTTATTTACTGCTTACAGATGACCACTTTTTCAACTATTCTACTATGGGAGTTGTTACTCCTTACTTTATAAACTTTCATGTCTCATTTGTCTAATCGAAACCGGTTTTAACTACTGAATCTCAGGATATAAAGAAAAATTTGTCACAAATTACCGGAGGCTAAGGGGCTTTTCCGTCCGGTACATATAACTACTATTCATCAAATCGATCACGGAAAATCAGTACGGTATAATGAGTGCAGCGTCGCACCTGGAACGTCCTATGAGGCCGGCCGCCCCTGAGCCGTGATTGCTCAGTTGCTTAAGCACTCGCTATAAATTTCACAGTACGCGAGCAACCCGGGTATGATCTTCGCCGGCACCAATGAAATTGTTAATTGCAATTATAAGATTTACCACGTGCTCGGTAGCGAAAGAAAACACGCATAGATGACTGAAAAAAATTACTAAGACATATGAAGTCCGCCAACACGCATTGGGGCAGCGCGGCGCACACTTCTCGCCCTAAAGTCCTCTCAGAAGTGAGAAGCCTGTGCCCAGCAGTGGGACGTATGTTGGCTGTAACTTTTAACGCAAATAAGTGCGGCGGACTAAGTGCTGCGTACCCATAAACATCTCCCTCTCAGATATACCTAATGTATATTAATATGTAGTGATGGTTATACGTTTTATTCATAAAGTATACATATATGTATAGTACAGCAAAATATGAGACATTATGTTTTACACCTTTGTTACTTTATACTCGTACATTAAACAAGTTACACAATCTAAAGTTTTGAAAGGCTCCCTGACCTTCACGGTCCTTTCATTTTTAGCGCGTCTTATGTGATTAACTTTGTAAAATTAGTATCTAGGATTTTCAGGTTTTATTATTTTACTTACTATCTTCCTCGAAAATTGTTGATAGAAAAGAAAAACAAAAATCTCTTACAATTATATATTATATTTTAAAATATCTCTTATTAAATATGAATTTAAGTAAAACATAATAATAATTCTTAAGAACGTCTGTTGCACAGATCGTCGATAATTTTGAATCAGTGAAAACCAAAATATATTGAATAAAAATAAGTATATATACCTACTGATTTTAATGATGTGCGTAAAATAATGTTATCTATCAATTATATTATCACATATAGAACATTCTACTGCTAATTTAATCAGTAATATTTAAGCAAATCTGTGCATGTATAAAGGTATAGTATTAGTACTTAAAAGTTAATAATTCAAGCAAAAAAATATATTCATGACATTACTTATGCTCCAAAAAATGCCAAAGTAACCCAAGCAAACAAAATTGACTAGCGACTTGCTCAGGAATAAAATTTGCAGTTATGCAATACATTCACAATTAAGTTATTATGAATTGTTATTGCACATGTACCGACGGAATAATGGGCATCATTTATATATTAAATTATATGTTTAATATATACATATTACAATTTAATATATACATAGTACAGACCCCGTTATTTACAGTATAAGGAACCTAATCAAATGGTTAGAACCACATTATATATTGTATGATAAATAAATGCTTACGCATGAAGTAATGCAGTTGTTAAGCTGGATATCATATAAAAATAATATGTAGATAAAATATTCAACAAGTACTGTCTTATCTTATATTATGTTTCCTTGTTCTCGGTTATAAATGTAGCATCAATAGCCAGATTTAATGTCATTTATTTACCGTTTCATTGATAAATGTGATAATTTAAAAAAAATGAGGATTAATAATGGAACATTTTTAAATCAACCTTTTTTCTAACATGAAAGCAGTAACAAAATGTTATCAAGTAATATTGTACTTATTTATATTAAACAAAACTAATTTTAATTTACTAAAATTGTTACAATTTGTATAGGTAACTAATATATTTACAGAGCCTAGCCAATCTACAATCATATTACAAAAATAGTTATTCAATCTTATATTACATGTGATGAAAATTTTATACAAGACTAATAAATGGTAAAATATGCTTACAGCATCATGTGATAAAATAACTTGAATTACAATAAAATAGTAACATTTCTATATTTGTTATTTATCAAAGAAAATACTGTTTTTCTTTGTCTACTATTTCAAATATATAAAAAAAACTGTTCAAACACAAAACTAATTTAAAACTAACTTGCCAAACATTTTTGCATCATATTCAAAGTGAGTAGCATGATTTTTGATGTTTGATGAAATACATTCCTATTAAAATCCAATTGAAAAAAGAAATGCTATGGAATGTGTAATAATAAACTTTCAAAGCTTTTATAAAGTGGAATGTTAAATATCTAAAAACATCCAAAAGTCAAACATTCAACAATAAATATTTGTGACCAGCATTGAAAAACATGAATATCCATTATATGGTTGCAAAAATATAGGAGATTTCTGAAATATGCTAATCAATACTATAACACACACTTCTTTTATGTAAAATGTATGTTTTTTATGTAAAGTAATATTAACAAATTATAATGATTTATCAATCATCTACATAATATGTATAGAGATCGTACATATTAAAGTATTTAGTGATTACTCTACAGTAACAGACTTAGCTAAGTTTCGGGGACAGTCAACATTGCATCCACGAAGCACGGCTATATGAAAGGCTAGCAACTGCATAGGGATGACAGTTAGAACACCTTGTAAACAATCTACAGTTTTTGGTACTTCTAGACATCGTGATGCCAGAGCCATTGTTTCAGTATCACCCTCTTCACACACGACAATTGGTTGACCTTGACGTGCCGTCACTTGCTGCAATGCATTCATGCACTTTGTGTAAACTGGGTCTCGCATCACTATCATCATAACGGGCATCGAATCATCAATAAGGGCTAGAGGTCCATGTTTTAATTCTCCCGCCATTATTCCTTCACTGTGCATGTATGTCAATTCTTTTACTTTCAAAGCACCTTCCAAACATGTAGCAAAATTGTATCCGCGACCCATAATGAGCAATGAACGTTGACGATAAAGGTCTTCAGCTAAGGCTTTAACTTTGTCATCTAGAGATAGAACTTGCTTAATTTTAGTATCCAATTCGTGTAATCCAGCAATAATATCGGCTCGCCGTTTTTGCAAAGAGATGCGGTCTTCACTGATCACTAGGGCGAACATAACCAGTGACACAAATTGTGATGTATATGCTTTTGTGGATGCTACACCAATTTCTGGTCCAGCATTAATATGAACACCACAGTGTGATTCACGACATATAGAACTGCCCACAGTGTTTGTTATACCAACAATAAGAGCACCATGGCGTTTACAATAACGCAGAGCCATCAATGTATCAGCAGTCTCACCTGACTGTGAGATGAAGAAACAAACATCATCTCTGAAGACTGGAGTGTTTCTGTCTAGAAAATCAGAGGCTAATTCAACCATAACAGGAAGTTCAGTCAACTCTTCCAAAAGCTGACGCGTGGCTACTGCACTGTGGTAACTTGTTCCGCACCCAATCAGCATTAACCGTCTGCACCTTTTAATCTCAGGAATATAATCTTTTATCCCTCCAAGGGTTACTGTGCCATCAGCAAAATTGAGACGACCTCTCATAGTGTTCACAATAGATTCAGACTGTTCAAATATTTCCTTTTGCATAAAATACTCATAGTTGCCTTTCATAATTTGTTGCAACTCCAATTTAAGAGTTAATATCTCACGCTGGTGTGGATCACTGCTACTGCCTGACATACGGTGAATGCTGAGAACACCATCTTTAATATGAGCAACGTCATCATCTTCAAAATAAAGGACTCTGTTTGTGTGTTCAATTACAGCAGATGCATCCGAGGCAAAGAAATACTCAACATCTCTTTCTTCTTCCGGCTCAAAATGAGCATGGCTGTTGACGCGGGGCACAGTAGGTACCACACCTCTTGTAGCTTTATTGTTTGTGTACATAATAGGCACATGATCACTCGAAAGACGGCGCCTTGTCTTAATTCCAACAAGTAAAGGACTACCACGTCGGGTAGCTACACATTCATTTGGAAAATAGCGAGATTTAAAACACAAAGCAAAAGCACCTTCCAGTTGTTGGATTACCTGCTCAACTAATTCCTGGAAGCTGTACCCTTTGTGCTGGCTGTAGATGTGATGTATTAACTTAGCAATTGCCTCTGTATCAGTTTGGGATTCAAAACTATAGCCCTTGTTTTCAAGGAAGGTCTTAACTTCTTTGTAGTTTGTAATGATTCCATTATGAATAACAACAAAGGCATTGTCTTCTCCAGAGCGCTGTGGATGAGAATTGATGGCGCTTGGCTCTCCATGCGTAGCCCAACGTGTATGGGCAATACCACAGTGGGAATCTACACTTTCATCTACTGCCAGTTCAACACTGCGTTCCTGTAGTAATTCTTCAAGTGCCGCTACTTTCCCGCTTCTTTTTAGAACCGCTATATCTTTTTCATCAGCAGCATCGACGGCTACTCCCGCCGAATCATAGCCACGGTATTCTAAGCGTTTAAGACCGTTAACAAGCAATTCTAATATTTCTCTTCGGGTCTTAGGCGTAAGGTGATTAATATATGCGAAAATTCCACACATCGTTAATGAAGTAGAGCGAAAACGTAGCGCGCGCGTACTCGAGTGAACTAAACCACAATCAACGTCAGACTGCGAGTTGCACAAAGTTTACCAAGTGATATTGAAGGCCTTTGAATAACTAACTACTCCTACCACTATTAAGTTGCTTTCACTTACGGCCAAGCACACGTCATCATGTTTCGTTATCACAGATACAGCCTAGTAGCATTAATAGCTGCATGGAGCGGCAAAACCAGTCTTAAATTCACTCAATACAATAATAACGGAAACTGAGAGACCGGACTGCTCTGCTCCCACCTTTTGTGTCAAAATCATAGGTCAAAATATACTTGTGGTTGTGGTATTTGTCAATTTGACAGTAATTATTATATTCTTTAAACTGAAACAAAGGCATAAATGATGCCCATACAGCCTAGTTTGACGTGTATTTGGTTCACAAAATTCTTTACAATTGAAGACATGAGTGGATGCAGAGGATATGATGGAATTTGTAAACACTGAGAAAATGGACCACAAAGTTTGTTACTTGTTTTTTGATATAATTATTTTTTGATTGTTTTTTTTTTATAATCAATTATACTTATAGGTGCCTATTATTAAACCTAGTGATATTCTCTTTGCCTATTATACGTAGTGAACAATGCTGAAGATACTCCTATTTTGTTTCGGAACAATTAACTGCTAAGGCTGCTCGTATCTTCTTCCTCGGATGACATGGCTAAAACACATTATTAGAAGTTTTGTTGGACTACGTATGGAAAGGAAAAATGAAGCTCAAATCTAACAATTTTTGTCTGATAAATGACTAGACTCGATCTCATCAGTCGCATGTGGCCCTTTCTACAATATGTGAAGATCTTTTTTAGTTTTATAAATCTTAAGGTAAAGTATTGCATAGATTTCAATAATGTAACAAACACACTACCACTCACACCCACCATCTACTAACAACCGAAATATCAAACACACAAACAATCAACCTCTCACGCACACTTGTAGTTTGTTGATCCCAACCAATACACGCTACTCGTATATCAAAACAAACAGACAACGATGTACAACCACTACATAAAACATAAATACCAATACATTAAAATATAAATCAATTCACGACCTATTATTTATAACATATTATGGTATATTATACACCGAATCTCATGATGGATAACAATTCTCAAATTTTGAAATACATAGACGACACTAATATAGCTAATTCCACTAAGTGTGACATACAGGATCTTACACAATCCCCCCCGAACGGGTTCCCGCCTTGTCGTGGCGGGGGGGCTTAGTAGCCGTGGCTTGGTCGCCCGCGGTGAACAAAGAGGAACCCACGAGGCTGGCCCGAGGTGAAGGGCCGGCCCGCGGTGGCCACTCCGTGTGGGCTTGGGGAGCACACTTCGGATGTGTGTTGGTGGACTGTGGCGAGAGGGGTGTCCTCACCACCTACCGCTGCAGCCGAGGTGGAGTCGCGGAGGAAGAGGAGTGTTGGTATGGCGATGCGCCACTCGCCCTATCCTCCGCGACTCAAACGGGGCCGCAGCGTTGATGCGGTGGTGGTGGGGCTGCGGGGGGAGAGGATTGTCGGTATTGCGAGGCGCCGCTCTCCCTACCCTCCGCAGCCGAATCTTGGTTGGCGGCGGAGCCATAGACCAGATCCACCGCTGGGGTCGGGAAGGCTAGTACTTCTAAGTGCTCGTTTTTCCTGGCCCCATGGTCTTTGTGCATCGGACGCGGGGGCGTCTGTTGCACAGACGTAATTGGAGGCCGTGGAGGAAGGCGCGCCATGTGTTCTGGTGCGCCTTACATGGGAAGGAGAACGGGGAGGAATTTTCCTCTCCCTAGGAGGTGCTGCCATGGGGCGGCAGGCGCTAGTAGGGCCGCGGATGTGTGCGAAAGCGTTCCCGTAGCCCTGCCAATATGCGACAAAGGTGGAACACCATGGGGTTTTAGTCGGTGCGAGTCCGACATAACCCGTCCTTGCCCCCGCGAGGCGGGTATGCGTAGGCATTTCCCCACGTAAAAAAAAAAGGATCTTACACAATATGTAAATATTTACAAAAATTACTTAACAATAATTTTACAAAATATTAGAAGCATACACTGCAATCCTAATGACTTTCAAGCATCACTCTCACACTTGAATTTTGAAGTAGATGTATTGGCGCTAACAGAGTGCAGATTTAACCAAGATAAACCTATATCCACTTTACCTGGATATTCGTCACTCGCAAGTAAATATAACCTTTATCAAAATGACGGCGTGATGACCTATGTAAAAACTAATCTTAAACCTACTATACAAGAAGTAAAACTCGTTAATGTATCTTGCATTCAGATAAATATACTTGGCCGTATTATTTTATGCTATTATCGCTCTCCATCAAATTTAAATGCAACTAATTTTATAAATTCCCTTAATGTTTATTTAGATACCATTAAGACATATCTTATCATAATAATTACAGAGATTGAGATATTAACATAAATTTAATTCCAAAACCTAATGAAGGATGCAATAAAAATAATAATAGAGCTTCCTATTTAAATATGTTATCAACACACGGAATACTTTCTGGTCATTCTATACCAACTAGAGGCGAGAGTTGTCTGGATCATTTCATGTTAAAAATGGATCAAAATAAATTATCTCCATATACAGCAATCTTAAATTGTACCACAACTACTGATCACTACAGAATATTTATGAAAATTAGTAAAGTAAAACAAAAGAGGTAGTGTTCTAAAAATGTAGAATTCATTAATTATAACGAGGCTCTCACCACATTTATACAAAAATATAATTAAATTATTATTTTGTGACGGTCCTAATAAATTAGTGGAAATATTAATAAAACGGCTGTCTGAATCCTTAGAGAAACATAAAACTTTATGAACGCTTCCCAAATCCCAACGCATTATTAAGCCCTGGGTTACCTCAGGCATTTTGCGATGCAATAGGAATAGAAACACAATGCAATTAAAACTACGATCTCAACCACACAATGAAATTTTAAAAATCACTTATACAAGATATCGCAACCATTGCAATAATCTATTAAAAATATTAAAACGAAAATACGATAAACAAGAATTAGCTAAAGTAACAAAAATTTTAAGTTATTATGGAAAACAATAATTAAAACTATAACCCATACAAATTCGTTAGGTAATGAACAAAATATCAAACAATGACTTATTAAATGCTAAATCTAATTCGGAGGACTCGGTGAATCACGTAAATGATTTTCTTTTGTTAACATTGGACGAAAGTTGTCCGAAGATGTAAGAATCGGTAATTCCGAACTCGATTGCCTATGCTTGCATCGCAACCAAGATCTTTAGTTCTATTGGATACTGATCCAATGAAAGTTGATGAAATTATAACTAGTCTTAGTGCCCCTATTACACTACCCTGAATGAAGGGTGGGCGTGTCCCCTAATTAGGGACCTGAGTTATTACACTACCCTGATTTTACGCCCTTTCTCGGTCATAGGGATGTGAAAAAAGTATATATATTTATTGAATCGATATTTTTAAACACTATCAATATTATTGCGTGATTAATATCGATATAACGTCATGTTTTGCATGATGTAGGGGATAACGGCCAAAATTTTATTACTGGACGTTTTGAAGACGAAAAAAAACATGACTATTAATAGTAAAGAACTCTTTTCTTTACTATTGTCGTGTTTAGAAGAAAGCTATGGGTGAAGGACTATTTAAAACTTAGGTTTTACCTATCACTCAAATATGCGTATTATCGGAGTTCTGGAGCCCAATGAATTTCGAATACCTGAGAATAGGGGAAGATGAGTTCGAGGAGCTATTAAGTTTAGCTCCTTATATCGAAAAACAAAATACGGTTTAAAGAAAGAGTAGGCAAAGATTATTTATGACTTTAAGATTTCTAGCGTTTTGTGTGCGCGTATTTGTGTGCTCGCTTTGTGTTTCAAAAAATATTAGCTACAACCAAAATAATTTGTTATTTAGAATTTTATGACAGCTAAGTTATTTAAGAATATTTGAACTATTAAATAGCTTATTTACCAACATCTTAAAACCAGACTGATGTTGTTTTGTGAAGACTGATATAAAGCTAATTTTGTTTTTAAACAGTGTGTAATACATACTAAATATACCTTTTTAATACCTACTAAGTTTAGTAATGATAGTTGACCCAACCCACCAAAGAGTTAGATAGAAAAACAAATTCATAAAAGTAATTTGTAACAAATCATTTACTCTGTATCGTCCTGCTAACTCGAGTTTAGTTCGAGTTGCATGAATTTCAACTCAAGTGACCTCGCTCATTAAAATATGGAAGCTTATGTTCATTATTTTTATCGAATTATTATCAGAAAACAAAAATTATTTTTTTTACTTTTATGTTTATTTCTTTCGAATTGAAATTTAAAATAACAATTTTAACAATCTGGCGCCTAGTGAGCGGTTTCTCCTGGGTGATTGTAGATCCAGCCTCTGAAAATAACTGCTCACTGGATACCGAAGTTGCCACGATAGGCAAATAGATCTTAGCTAGGCTATGACACATCTTCAACGCATGTAATATATTAAACTCTTCTTCCGCTTTAGTTTTATTTCTTATGTTTTGTTGCGTTACTTCTTTATGGTAGTTCCATATGTCACCTTCAGTATTATCGCATTTTCTGAATACATCTACTAAACTATACCGAAATACAAGCAGTTGAATAACTTTCATCCGTTCATCCATCAAAATCAATGTTTCAGAAAAGTGATTGTGACGAAATACGAAGTACTGTAAGCCGATAAAATAATTTCCAATACAAAATAACTATTACTCTAAAAAGCTGTACTTAAGCTATTGATTAAGTTAAACCTCAAACAATATAATTATTAATAAAAAAATGAATAAAACCATTCCAATCCATTTTCAATATTAATTGGAAACTTATGTTAATTCATCACCACAATAAAAATTAACCACAATTTTACATCAAAAATAAAATAACCGATTGAAGATAATTGCACTTCTGAAGTTCAAGTATATTTGAGTTGAGAGTACAATTTATTTTCGACTGAAAGACCATTCGCCTGTTTGTTGATTCGTAATTAAAATTTTCGGGATTCTGATATTTCTGCTAAATAAACCTTCTAACTTTAAAAATTTAGATATTATCTAACTTTGAGATATATTTTTTTGGTATATTTATTTTTCGGCGATATAAGATCCGTGATAATCATCGCTTGCAACTTTCAACATACGGAATTTTATACCTTCAAATAGTTGGTTATTTCGAAACCTTTGACGGCAAGCCAAAACATCGTTCATAAAACATCGCTCATGAAGAACCATATTTATGAACTATATATCGATGTTTGAAAGAATTGATGTATCGTTTTCATCCCTAACTACCCTAAGTGTTATTACACTACACGGTGGCAAGGGCACTGCAGACAGGGTGCACTTTGTCGCCCTAATTAGGGACCCTTACTCCCTTTCTCTTATTACACCACCCTAAATCAGGGCATAGGGAGCCTGATTCAGGGTAGTGTAATAGGGGTATAAGTTCAACAGTGCTCCTGGCTGGGACAATATTTCTACCCAATTTATCAAACTAGCTGGAGTACACGTAGTTCCCATAATTTGTAATTTAGCCAATCTTTGCTTCCATGAAGGTGTCTATCCATCACCTCTCAAAAAATCTATAGTTACGCCGGTATATAAGGATGGGAATAAATTTGACGTCAGTAATTACAGGCCATTTCTGTATTACCCGTCATCTCAAAAATTATATAGAAACTGAGAGACCTCCGTTTAAAAAACTTTTTAGAAAAATATGACATCCTTTCGGAAACTCAATTCGGCTTTAGACGTGGAAAGTCAACAGAGAATGCAGTCTTAGCTCTAACCTCCTTTATCATTAAGGAATTAGATCGACGTAAAAATGTCTTACTGTTTTTATTGATCTCAGAAAGGTATTTGATATTGTTTCTTTTCGCATCCAAAACTCGAAGCAATTGGCGTGAAAGAGGTCCAGTTAAAATTATTTGAAAACTACTTGCAAAATCGGAAGCAACCAGTGAAGATTGGGGACCATATAAGCGAAGAATCTAAAATTATTTTCGGTGTTCCTCAGGGGAATGTACTGGGCCCCACCTTGTTTCCCATTTACATAAATGTTCTCACCAAAATGAACTTAGAAAATGGTCCGCTATTTTCCTACGCTGACGAAACTGCGTTAGTCTTCACGGCTGTAACTTGGGTATCAGTTTTCAAGAATGCAGAACTTGGACTTAGATCGGTCAATAATTGGTTACAGCATAACCTCCTCACTTATAATGTATCTAAGACAAAATATATATGTTTTACGATCAACAATAGAACGCAACCTGCTAGCAACATTGCTCTTAGAATTCATCGGTGTAGTTATAAAGCTACAACAAGCACATCATCTCGAAAAAGGATCAAAGAAAATTAGATGTGTTACGAAAAACTTCGCACCTTCTTATCAAGTCATGAGGCTGAAAAAATAGCAAAGAAAATTCTCACAGAATGTATCGGTTGCAAAAATATTATTGTTTGCCCTGTTTTAATAAAAAGCATCCATAAGTACAATTAAATAAAATCGATATTTTTTCCCATCACTAAACAACATGAAAAACTGCCCTTTTTCAGTGCGGTATGGAGTACATAAGACCCCACATTTTATTTTACCTATAGAATCTAAACTAAATAATCCGCCCACAGGCGGCGGCAGATTTAGGTTAATCAACTGATTCTTAATGATAATCGCGACAAAAACCACACGATTCGCCTTATTTGGCGCCAAAAAAAGGATTTTTGTCTCATGTGGCCAGTGGGGTTTATTAAGCCTCGTGTTGCTACAACCTCTGGTTTAGAACGAGGTTTCAAACGTCTCGTAACGCAGTAATGGAAAGTACAGATAAATCAGTGCCGCGAGGAACGTGTTAATTTACTTAATTTTTTGTCTCAGTGACTCTTTTGGTTTTAAATTATATATTACTTTAATGGTCCTATTTTGTTAAATAAATAAAATTTCAGTATCAGTCGCGTGTCCCCATAGCATAATACTACATGACATAATGCTATGGAAATAACCAAACTAAACTATTCTAGCTGTTTCAACACTGGTAGAGTTCTAATCTTTTTTACAGCATATGCTACAGAAATAAGTCTGCTAGCTAGCTTTAATATATAGGGGAGCCATTGAAGTTTTGCGTCTAGTGTGATTCCAATAAAAATGGTGGTATCAACAAGAGTCAGTTCTTCCCCATTTAAAATTACGTTAGTATTAACGTGTTTGACATTAGGAGTTACGAATTTCATACATTTAGTTTTAGTTCCATTCAAATGCAAATTATTAACATTAAACCAATTGACTAACTTAGCTAGCATTATTTACTTCGTCGTAATTTAATAACTGTCGTTTTAATTTGAAAATTAATGAAGTATCATCAGCAAATAATACTATATCATGGTTATACCCTACTATGTAAGGTAAGTCATTAATATATACAAGAAACAGAAAAGGGCCAAGAATTGAGCCCTGAGGTACGCTCATTTGTACAATCGACCCGGAAGAACTTATACTATTAATGACAATATTTTGCGTTCTATCACTTAAATATGAAATAATTAATTTAAGAGCATCACTTCTTACACCGTAGTGTTAAAGTTTCTTGATTAATGTTTCATGGTGAACACAACTGAAGGCCTTGGATAGGTCACAGAATACACCCAAAGCATTCTGTGAATTCTTCCATGCATTATATTTATTCAGCATCAGTTGTCGAGCGACCCCTTGTGAAACCGAATTGATTTTTATGTAGCAAATTATTTACATTAAAAAATTAACATTTGATCAAGAACAATTTTTTCAAAAATTTACTATGTGTTGGCAGTACAGAAATAGGTCTAAAATTAACAGGGTCCAATGTACCACCAGATTTAAATAAAGGTACTACTTTACTATGCTTCATTAAATCAGGAAACACACCAGATCTGATACTAGTATTAAAAATAATAGATAGTAGAGGTGCGATTGCATCTATTATAGACGCAATAACATTAACGGAAATCCCCACAGATCAGCGGCTTTCTTAATATCAATAGTCTTAATATTTTAGAATATCTTTTGATGACACTTTACGAAATGTAAAATTCTGTTTAAATTTTGTTTAAGTAATGATTCGGCGACGGCAGGAGAAGAATTCAGTGACTTAGTGGTCAAGATCGGAATATCAGTAAAATATTTTTCGAAAGCCATTGCAACGTCCTGATCTGATTTAGTTAATTTATTGTTAAAACTTAACTGGTAGTTCTAATTGCGAGGGTTGACCTTACCAGTTTTACTATTAATTATACTCCATGTCATTTTAATTTTATTAGAAGCCGTCTTTATTTTGTTGCTCAAATACAATGACTTGGCTATGGAGCACACTTTTTTAAATATATTGGAATATTTTTTTTACATATTCCCTAAATTCAACGCTAGGATTATATATGACCTTTCATTGTAAAATTCATATAACCTTTGTCTACTCTTATGGACTCCTACTGTCGCCTATTCATGAAATGCCTTGCGATTGTTTAAGGAGAATGTTTTAGAAGTAAAAGTATTATTTAATTTATTGTAAATAAGCTTAAAGAATGTTCCATACAAAAAATCTGCATTATTTTGGTATGAAAGTTTTACTATAAACTTAATAATTAATAATTAGAAACTTTTACTACTGTTACTTCTAAACTTCTCCAAGCGTTGTGCATTTACTGGAACAAACGCTACTGTTTTATCTACTTGCTTTTTGTGTGGGGTCACTTCTGGAAAAAGAGTTCACCATGAAGAGTCCTTTATCTTTCATGAAGTCGGCCAGCTGTTGAACCCTTTGGTTCCGTTGCCCTATTCAGAATTTCGAAAGATCCTCATTCTGAGTAAATATACGTACCATTTCCTTACTCCACGTCGCAGCAAACTAAACGTACGATGCATTTCAGGATGTATAACAAACTTAGAATCTTGTTTAAATAAATTCTAAATACCTGTTTAAATAAGGTAAAATTACTTACAGATAGAGTAAAAGACTTACATTTGTGGAAGGGTTTGAAGGTCAGAAAAGACATTATGTTGATATTCATTGTAATCATGCGAAGTAGAAGAGTTAGAGTAGTTCGAGTGCACGTTCTACAACTGGACTAGCTCATGACATTGTCGTAACATTTAATGAGCAAATGAATGAAATAGATAAGTACAGAACATAACACATTTATTAATAACAACGCGTTGGACGTGTCCATACACTCTTGGGCCCAGCCCAGGTGTTAACAAAATAAAAGTGGTACCATTCGAAATCTTACATATAAACAGCTTATAATATAGCAAGATTTGTCAATCTAGTCAGTGTCGTGTCTAATCAATCGGCACTCGACGTGTTTCGGAGAAATATTAGCACGGCCAATGTATAAGGCAGCGCCAGGTCTGTCACAATCATTTTTATTAGTATGCAACATATCATTGACATGCAGAAGGAACAGGGTACGAGATAGCACGCAGCCTTGTGGAACAACAGTATTAAGAGGCTTGAAGTCGGGGCATGCTTCGTCGATTACGACCTTAATACTCCGATCTGTAAGAAAACTGGTGACCCAATTGCATATTTTTCCGGAAGTCCATGAGAAGGAAGCTTTAAAAGAAGCGCTTTGGTGCCAAACCCAATCGAAGGGCCTTCGTTGTGTCTAAATTAACCACCGGGTCCTACCACTTGGTCTCGACTGCCTCCACCCATCGGTGAATTATGTAGACAAGATCATCAGCTGAGCGACCTCGATGGAAAGCGTAATGACGGTCACTAGTCAACTGATGCTCTTCAAGGTACCTCAATTCCATTATTTTGAAGAACAATAAGATGCTGGCGATAAACCTGTAGTTGGACGGGTTCGAGCGAGCGGTCACTTTTTTGAGGGATCGGTTGCACTAAGGCTGTCTTCCATAAGCTTGAAACGACGCCTAAAGCGTAAGAGAACCAGAAAAGATGCGTAAGAATTGGTGCTAACTCTGGAGCACACGTCGTCATTACAATTTGGGGGATGGCACCCGGCACACCCTATTTATAGACATCCAAGAACAGTTAGCTGTGTGCGCTGAGCACTGTGTGAACCAGACATCCTGTTTTGAGCATTCTCACTGCGAGACAGTCGGAGGTAGATCCTAAGGTCGTCGAGGATCGATTTGGACGCTAAAAGAGAACCTAAACGATCGGCTTTTACCAAAATGTGGTCGGTAACAGACTCAGTTACGACGTTAGGATAATCCAGCGTAAAGCAAATCCGCCCCCGTGGGTAGGATGCATAACAACCCTCATCCAATCCTAATCAGCTAACCTAAATTGCCGCAAACGGCAATAGCCTACAGATCAGGTAGTGATTCGAAGGGTCAAGAGGGGTATAGACGGAGACCTGATACCTGTGGCCAGTTGTGTCCGACCAATTGTCAAGGCAATGTCAAGTTTGAAAAATCTCCCCGCATGATAGTTAGTACGAGAACTGAACCAACCAACCGCGGTGGATGTTGAAATCGCCAAGGAGCACGATCCTTGTGGATGTGATGAGCTGTAGTATGGAATCTGTAGCCATTTGGTCGTGGTCGAAGAGTCGATCTGTCTCGGCATTACTGCTGTGGGACCTATAAAGGCATTCATAGATGGGGGGGGGGGTGGTCGTCTCTGTCTATGCCTAACCATGGGATAGACAGGTCCCTGCCTTCAAAATTACCGAGGCCTCGAACGGATATCCTCTCTGACGTACACACACACTCCAGGATTATCGATGCTGGTACCCTCCTGTGGATTTTTTTTAACACTGCTTTCATGTTTTTCACACAAACTCATTTAAGTAAATTAAAATCATATATCAATGGAAACGTTATTAAATAAGCTATCAGATTATGCATAACAGATATATGTTATATATATGTATGTTATATAATCATATATATGTTACAAATAGTTTGCTATCACTCGACGCCATATTATGGCGTTTGACAGATGCGCATATTATTTGAGACGCCAGAATATGGCGTTTGAACAGACGAGGGGTTAAGGCTTCTACTAAAATCTTAACTGGAAATAAGTACGATAAAATAAAATTATTAAGAAATTTTCGCTAATGTGTAAAAATATTGTATGGACTGAGGGACCACAGCTTAAACATTTGTTTCTTTTATCTTTAACACTATCTTGATAAGTAAAATAAGCTTTACTTCATTTTTAAGATACTTTCCGAGATCTGGCTCTATATAGTCTGTGTGAACTAATGGACCACACTTTAACGGCTTTCACTTTCTATGTATTCTTTTACAAATTTTAGGATTCGTTCTATAATTGCTTTAGGCCTACTAATAAATCCTTAGTAAATCATTTCGCAAATTCCCGGCATGGTCGCTTAGTGCTCACATACACAAAATAGGCTGTGCTAAGGTGCCCGTTCTTTTTTTACAAAACGGTTTCTCTTAATGATTTCTTAGGTTTACGTGAACGTCATACATTTAGATAAAACTAGTTTTATTCAAAACATCAAAGATCTTCATCTTTTCTACGATATACTATGTATTGAAGATGATATATCTAGATACGCGGCAGTGTGTCTGCCAAGTTTGGTAAATAAAATGGTGACGTAACGGCTGTGTATATAATTTCAAGCCACTTTCGTCGTAAGATAAAACTGTTAGACCTTATTAGCAGTTCCAGCAACTAGAAAAAGAAATAGTTGTATATTCTTACAAAACCCGTGATTTAAGCAACTGCTATGACAGCTTCATGTGCTCGTCCAAATCACTACTCTTTTGTCGGCGAAGCCGACCGACAACCTGTACGTTATTAGTAAGTCGATACCGTAGGTACCGAACTTGTCACCTTTTTCAACGAACAAATGCTATTTGAATGATTGAAAATTAAAACAAACATTTACCAGTAGCTTCTTTATTGGTTTTATCAGGATTAAGGTCTTTACAAAATCATTGAAAAATTACAGAGATACATTTAGCTTAAAATCAGTTTCAAGTTTCTTCATATCTATATGAATATGAAATATATAATATAAACCACCTAAGTACGGCTATTTCAATTGAATGTTTAAACCTTTACACCTAGATAGATATAATTGCAATGCTAAATAAATTTAGTTTCACAAAGAAACACATTAGGAACAAAAAATTACTTTGCCTACTCTTTACATTTCTCAAATTTCTATAAAAACGTTCTTAACGCTTTATAATCGTACTGCTAATTCAAGTAAAGGCAGCCGGTTCACAACCGTCCCTTGTTTCCTACACTCTGATGTTTTGCTTTACGCTTAAAACCCTACATATCCTCTAATGTACGAGAATAACACTTAAAAATACTGTTAAAACTTTATAGCGTTAATTAAGAATGAAATAAAATTTACAAAGGGAATGTATATTTAACAAAGGAAAATGGAAACTTATTTAAAAGTAGAATTGAAAATGCCAACGGAAGAGACAGGTGAATAAACAAACTGAATATAATATGTTAGGATGAAGATAATGTTTTTACACAAAGTAACGAGTGAACGCGCACGACGTAGTGAAATGGTTTAAAAATCCAATCAGTGCGCCGTTGCTTTTCCTTCTGAACTCCTTGCGATGAAAAAACAGAACGTAACGAGCTTTCAAGTGTGGAAACTCAAACTTGGCGAGTAACTTACGACTAAAATAATCACGAATACACAAACTTAACACATAAGAGTAACTTAAACGAATTAATTTTAAACATATCTCGCTACGATAAATGCACGTAATAGGGACGAGAGTGATGTCACCAGTGAAGAAGCTATGATTGTTGAATACATGGGAACACGACAACAATAGTGAGGATTTGCTGATGACTGATGCATCGGTAAAATCGTCTGACAAGCGCCCGTTTTCCCGAAATACAGTGGGATTGAAAGGGAGTAGGGGGAAGATAATGGGAAGAACCAGGGTAAAGAAGGGGGTGAGGAATGGCGCAACATTGCAGACGATCGCTACCGGCTGCAGTACAATGATTAAAGTGCCCCATAGTTATTTTTTCTTCTGGGCCTTCTCGGCGGCTTTGGTGACTTTACCCGTAGTTACCTCCTTGAATGTAACGCTCTGAAATCAAATGTCATTGTTTTATTGATAGTTGAATTTTTTAGCAATTCTAGATGTTACTTAGTTTTCTAATTATTAGGGCAATATTTAATCGTATTGTTGGTTACGCCCTATTTTGTATTTTAAAATTATAGAAATTTCAAATTGAAGTCTTTTACATGTTTTGTTATAGAGTTTATAATATTATACTTAGATTAAAAAATCTTGCACTATTGAAATCGTTCATCATTTTTCAAGCAACTTATGTCTTATTTATTATCTTCTCTTATTTATTGTCTTATCTTTTAACATGCAAATTTTCTAGAGGGTCGATATTTTATGTCAGTATGATAATTAGACGATAATTAAAAAATCATCAACTTTCCTTTTGTTTATAACTTTTTGTTTATAGCCAAAATATTGCACGTAGGACATACAATTTTGTCAACAAAGTAAAAAGAAACGATATTTCTAATTAAGTAAAGTTTTTAGCAGTTTCAAAGAAAAAAATCAAAATCATTCAGAGATCTTAAGATTCTAAGATAAAAATATCTTGGGCACTTTTAAGCCGACGTAGACATTCACTGCTTATTTTGTTTTGTATAGTGAGAGAGTTGCACGGCAAAGCATCATATTCCACATGTAAGCATTGTATGTACAGTGATAAGTGACAACGCATCTGCATTTTTACTATTAGGTTTAGATATCCATAGGCCAAAGCTTACACTTATTATAATGTCCTCCAGACCGAATTTCGGTTACGGCGGCCAACCTAAACGGTGACTAGCTATCGGCGCAGGACAGGATTATAGTGCCCAAGTGTATGCGCAAGCACAGGTGCACTCTCTAATTCCTCACTCTCGTAATCCGATAGGATGGTAAACCGACACGACCGGAGATATCAGGCGCAGGACCAACGGCTTTACGTGCTTTCCGAGGCACGGGGGTGAGACACCGCCAACTTCCTGACTCCGGTTAGCTACTGAGAATTTCTTGACGGAAAAACTCAATTATTAATTTTTTGGCCCGACCCGGGATTCGAACCCGGGACCTCATGATCAGCCGTTGCATTACTACAACCGCTAGACCAACGAGGCAGTCAAGCTTACACTTACCATCAGATGGACTGTGTTCGTTTGTCGTTCTTCCGTGTATTAAAAATAGACTAACTAGTATTCGTTGACGGCACGTGCAAGTGAAAAAATTGTATCGATATTTTTAAACTGTATCGAACAGTATCGATATATATCTCGTGAGAAATACCGATATATCGTCATGTTTTGCATGATAAGTTGTATGAGTAGCATTTTCTTACTGAATGTTTGGATGTTGAATCCTTTTGTAGTTGTTTTGGTTCGACTAGTGCGATTTCGCGATTAAAAATATCGATATTTAGAAATTTTCTTACTGGACTTTTACCGAATGACGAAAAAAAAAACAACAGCACATGAGTGATTTTACAGTTGCTTTTCTTGCTCAATTGTTTTTTTAAATATATATATTGTTTTAAAATATATCGAAATTGATATGAATTCCATACTTTAAAATAATATCGATATATAGCAATTAAAAATATCGACGAAAAATATGGTTATATCGATATTTTAAACTCATACTGAACCTACCTTGATGACGCCGACGGCTACGGTCTGGCGCATGTCGCGCACAGCGAAGCGGCCAAGCGGTGGAAACTCCTGGAACGACTCCACGCACAACGGCTTGGTGGGCACCAGCGACACGATGGCCGCGTCACCAGACTTGATGGACTTCGGCTCCACCTCCGTGGTCTTACCTACGTGTGAAGTGGAACGGTGCCGTTAAGAGTTTCTGTCTGCATGTTGCCATATCATCATCATTACAGCTTTACAAAAGTCCATTGCTGAATACGGTCTATGTTCATGTGTGCCATAGTCGTCACGCTTAGGCAACCACAGTTTTATAATTATTATTATCATTTATTTCTTTATCAGGAAAATGCTGTTGCCCATATCCTCTTTACGCCACTACTACACGACATAAAATTATATAAATATATAAAATAAATATATAAATCCCACGAACGTGATGGAGGATAGCCTCACCTCACCAGTGTGGCTCAATTTACCTCACCTCCCTAGAATGTGTTTGAGCAAAGTAATCGAGTAATTTGGATTTATGAATTCAATATTGGTGGTTATATAGGATTAGACCACACTCATTTTAGCACTATGTTGCGGGTAGGGCTTTAGCAGCTCAGGGGCTAAATTTTTGTTGTGAACTTCATAATATGCCAGCAACTCTGATTCCTGCCGGCACCAATGAAATTGGTGATTGTAATTTTAAGGACAGATTTACTTCTTGATCGGCGGTAAAGAAAAATATCACGAGGTGAACAAACCTGTGTGAGGAATAATATATTTCAAACACATGTGTAGTTCTCTCCAACACTGAATACCTGCATAAAATAGCAGCTTAATTAATGCTGCTGTGTTTAGAACCGGAGACACTTTTTACTGGAAACGAGGCATTCCATCTTAGTCCTCGGGGATGCCAACGCATCTACATTTTGATTTTTAATCGATGATAAATGTAGATTTCTATGCGCCACAGCATTTACTTACCATCAGGTGGACTGTGTGCATGTTTGTCACCCATATTCTATTGAAAAAAAAACACTTACTGGAAAGCACCGAGGTTGACTAGTGGTGGGTCGTTGTCGAATGTTTGACGAACGAAACGCAACCTGTTTCCCGACGACGAAAACGGTTGCAGAAAACGGTCGTCATCGCAACTGGCTTGAAGACGGCTTAAAGGACAAAACTTATGCAACATGGAATAGAATTGCCTTTTCGTCGAGTGAAATGGTTGCAGTTTCTAACAACTATCAAAGATATTCGACTTTAGTAAAGTTTGTAAACGAATGCGAAATCAAAGACTACAATAAAACGCGGAACGTTAAGGACAAGCGACGAGTGGGATATATAGTTGAATAACTGCATTCTCGACTTTTCATAGACGTAAAATAAAAGTCGCATCGAGTAATTCGAAGAATGGTTTGTGTAACGACTGTTTGAACCCAGGACGTAAAACGGTTTCATCGTCGCAGAACACAAAACGGTCTTTGTAAACGGTTCGTCGTCGCAACGCCCACCCCTAATGTGGACTAATTGCGCAGTGATCCTCTCAGGAATGAGTAGTTTTTGCAGAGGGATGACATTACTTAAATAAAACCTTTTCTGAGATGCAAAAAGAGCACATAAATTACAGCAACGACTTTACCAAAAAAAATTTGGTTGTAAACTTTTAAAACCACCCAGGTAAAATACATGTTTTACTGTCACTTGCTTACGATTTATACCACACATTTCAAATCTGGTAGCACCTTCATCGGCGATAGTTAACTTTTGGCAGTATCGCGATATTGTTAGGTACACGACGACCACCCGCACCGCATGTATTAATTACCTTGTACGTTTTCGCATTTAAGTTTTAGTTTATATTATTTGCTGCGGGTCAATTTTATAATTCATTTAATTTTTTCTGAAAAATATTACATAAACAATCATATCACGATACCTAGGCGCACCCTCATGTGCCGGACAGGATTTTTTTACATAATGTAAGTAGATATAGGCTGTAACTTTATACTTTACTTATTTCCGCGTAGCGCATTTTATCATTGAGTTATACATACATCAATGCATATATATGCGCGTGATGGATGGTTTTATAGCTTGCTCCCTTTATTTTGTGCTTATTGTATGTTATGTGTGTTTTACTTTCCACTTTACTATGTTACCGTGTAGCGTGTTATGTGTTATATGTCGTGCGTGATGTGTAGATATTAGTAGATAGTTATGTGTATGTGTGAACATTGTAGTAGTCCGAAAAGTTCCGTATAAGTGTAAAATGTTGCATGTAGCGTTTTATGTCGCACGTGGTGTAAAGTTTATTTGTTATCTCTCTTAGTGAATTAAGTGTACATTTGTAAGGCTGCAGATTTTGCCACTTTTGCTCACTAACACAGAGTAACATAAACACCTCTATGTTACACTAACATAAAAGTAACGCGATTAAAACTTGGAAAAAGGTTGATATTTTTCGTAAGTTACTCTACACGATTAAAACTTTTAGAAAAGGGTTGATATTTTTTATAAGGTTGCTATGGCAGAAAAAAATATATTTAATAAATTACAATATGCACAAACCTTCAAAACAGTAAAATGTTACGAGACATACAATTAACGTTACCAGTGACATCAAAGCTACACAGAAGTAACGTTAAAGCGCGATTATTCAAAATTATAAATAGACATAACTCGACATCGAGATGAATTTTAAACATAGTCACATTACCACGCACTTATTAGTCAATCGTGCATAATACTATATAAGATGTGTACAATAAAAACAGATATTTAACTTTGAAAATGCAAAAATTCACTATTAAAATTAACTGTCGAAAAAAACGCGTGCACCTTTGACAGACTCCAGAGACGATAAAATGGCGTCTTTTCTTTTTATTGTGCTGCCTGAATACTTGGGTAATGCAAATGCGTTGACAAAACACTACCAAACTGTTTTCAATGCTTTTTAAGGGAAAATTTTGGTAACATACAAAGTAGTTACATAGAAGCAAAAATATGGAACATAAGTTTGAATAGTAATAAATCTATATAGAATGCGTTTTTAAGGACACGACAAGCTTAAGATATATCAGATAGTCACAAATTAATTAAATGTTCAGTACAAAAAATTATAAGTTTTATAGTGTAAGTGCCAAAAAGTGGTCATGTTTTTTGTTAAATTTGGGAGTCTGGACGAATTTAACTCCTTCTATTTTTTATGTTCAACTTACATAATTTTACGAATATGGTGTAAGAGTTTAAGCGATATATAACTTAAATAAAATACCTTCATTACAATGAACCCACTGTGGTGTTTTTTTTATAAGTAAACAAAATATGAGAATATTTTTTCATCAAAAAGTGGCAAAATCTACGGCTTTACCCACATACAGTATATTGTTTGCGTGTGGCGATTTGTTCATGTTACGTGTGGTGAGTAATATTAATTTATGGGTATAAAAGTGTATTACGTGGTGTGCATTATGTAATATAATTTGTGTCGTAGGGCATACGCACCGGTACGGCGGTCGCACTTCTCCTTGATTTCTGCAAACTTGCAGGCGATGTGAGCTGTGTGGCAGTCCAGCACTGGCGTGTAGCCGTTGCTAATTTGTCCCGGGTGATTCAGCACAATCACCTGATCCCATTTTGTATGCAATTTGTCAAAAAATGCTAATAAAACTTAAAACAGATTTTATTAAATAACCTTAGAGGAGAATGGAGCCATTGTGGACACCAGGTAACTTCGGTCGCAGTTGTTTCTTTTAGGCTAGCCCTCGTCCGTCATCTTTTGCGCGCGGACAGTAGTTAAGACGGAAGGCCGAGCACGAAATTCAAGGTAAGTAAAGACAAACTTTTTTATGGCTTTTTTATAATAATTAACTATTTTGATTGACGTGTATATGCAGTGATATGTATATTACTGAAACTTTACTTCTGCCACAAAATCATATGAGCTATCATAAACTCAAAAATATTTCTGGTGTACAAAAACTATTATTATCTAACAAGATGTAACAAGTACTTGCGAAAAACAGAAATTGGAAAAGCAAACAGAAAAATATAAAGAACGAAGAATTAAGTTAAACATGTGCAAGTAGATAAAAGAGAACAGACTGAGAATATCAAAAAATGTCAAAAATTGTTATAAAGAAAAAGAAGTAACACCGATACAAAGTGCAAGAAAGGAGTTAAACATCTTCAGAATTTGACATGAAAGAGAAGGAAGATACAAAAACATTAAGTACACTTCCATCGCTTGGATGTGACCTGTCACGCAGAGGACTCGATATCCTGTGGGTATCCGCGTTTGGTGGTTATTATGATTTTGTTAGGAATAACAGTTCGTTCTTAATTACCAAAGAGTATTCGCAATTACCCCAACTGGGTTTTGTTTTGCAAGCTTTTTTTTAAATATTTGATGGTAGTCTATTAGTAACAAATGAATGATTATGTTGATTCTGTAAAATATAACCAAAGTTTAACTATATTGAAAAATATACTGAACACTGCTAAATTAAGCGACCGCAATTACCCCAATTTTCCCCACATTTAAGGAGGTATTAATTATAAAATATTATTTGCTATTATCTTATATCTAATGATAGTATAATTTAAAAATGACGGATTATATCGTATTCTTTCTAATGTAAACTTAATAGATTTCATTCAGTTTTAGTTATTGATCAACTATACCTGAGCAGTAAAGTCAGAAGCCCCCTTGGGAGGAGAGTTCTTAGAGTCCCCTGCGACGTAGCCACGGCGCAACTCCTTCACCGATACGTTCTGTACAAAAATATTTTGTATTAACACGACAGCCCAGGAAAATTATTTAAGGTTGAAATTCTTTAAAAAAAATCTTTATGCCTTCAAATCATCGATTATACCAACAAGACGTAGTGCTGAAAATCAGAGGCTCACAAATTAGTAATCTCTTTCTCGCATCAGATATAAGGCTGCTATGAAATTAGAAATGGAGCGATGTTTACACGAGAGACACATTGACTTCTGAAAACCAATCATTTACGGTTATACAAATATTGTCTCTTAGTTGTATTCGACGCCAGACTCCAGTTAATAGAACAAGATGCCAGCTGCTATGCAGTTTATGCCATCAATATTATCAACTGCGACCTCTGGACTTCCTATTAATATTACATAATTAATATCGCATAGAATAAAGGTAGTGAACATAAGTAACGTTACCTTCACGTTGAAGCCGACGTTGTCGCCAGGCATGGCCTCCTGCAACGCTTCGTGGTGCATCTCCACAGACTTCACCTCGGTCGTGATGGCAGCCGGCGCGAAAACAACGACCATACCTGTTATGAAATAAAATACTATCATTAACAGCTACCCACTATAAAACTCTATCCACAGTTACAGAATAAATAATAATACTACGTATCACAGTCACATCTGGACATGGACCTTTCCTTAATCGGTGCGATTCCGATACAAGTATTTAAAAACTGACAATCACCGGTAAATGCATGGCGTTAAAAAATGAGAATGCAGTATAGACATTAGAATATTAAATGTAAATGCTGACTGGTACATCTAAAATATTTGTAAGACGCCCAAAAATTTATTGATATTAGTATGGTTTTTTCAAAGTTATTTGTTTGCGGTTTATTATAGCAAGTTGGCAAAAGTGTAAAAAAAAACTATTATTAAGTATCTGTTCTGCTTAAAATATTCACTATGGAACAAATCAAAACAAGATTTACGGGATAAATTAGAGGTAAATATTTCGCTGTAGTCTACAGTTATACTTGCAGGTTGGTGGCGGTACGAATTTTTAACATAAAAGAGCATCCACTGAAGAGACTCTCGTTCCGGTCGCCCTATGGTAGCGCTGACCGCAGAAATGAGTCAAAAGGTTAAAAATATTATTTTAGCAGATCATCGTGTCACGGTACAGTTTATTGCTAAAGAAACAAAGCTTTCGCCTGATAGTGTGCATACCATCATATCATTGCATAAACGCTTCTGGATGGAAAAAATATCCACGATGGGTTCCTAGAATGCTTACCGATACGCAGAAACAAATCAGACTGAATATTTCCTAAAGTTTTTTTTTTAAACTGTGGCAACAAGATTCCTCATTGTTCCGATATCCAATAATCATTCTCCCGATGCATGTTTGGCCAAAACTTTGAGAGACATGATTTGGGAGCTCTAATTTGTAGATTCTATAGAATGTCGACCATCAAAAAAATATTTTTATCTCCCTAGTATACTATACCTTAATAACGATAGAACACATTTTCGTTATATGCCTTTCACGTAAGGAAAAAATCGACATAATTCAATTAGAGATCGAAAAAGCTTCGATACAAGCCCCAATATCTCCGAAGTTCTACATCATTTTAACGTAAAATTTATACTAAAATAATCATCAACATTTGCATAAGCTATACTATGATTTTTAGTTTTTAAATCGTTACTATTATTTTTTAATTAATTAAATAAAACTACCATATATTTCCCTGCGCCGTTTCGTTAATATATTTCGCCGCGCGAGCCGTTGTCGAGTTAGTCCTGTGTTATTTGATATCGCGCGCTCCGTCTTGTTTCGATATTATCGTAGTGTGCGTCGAATGCCGTTATAGGCGCTACTATTTTGGCCTGAGTTCCGAAATAGAACTCAACTACGATCGCAGTTTTTGATAAATGGAAGTACATATTTACTTTTGTACAGTATATTTCAATTATTAGTATAAAGTACGCACATTATTATTAAAAATTTATATGGAATAGATTATAATAAATTAATTAGATAACATAAATTATAATAAAAAATGACACAAATTTTTTTCCATCCACTGAACTCCATCCTAAGAAAACTTGTATAATGGAAGATCAAGATCGTTTAGTCGCTATACTCACAGTATCATAGTGCGAGCAAATGAATAGATATTATGAAATGAAGTATCGCTCGCGTAAGTCGTAGCCCACTCGGAGCGTAAAATACCTAAATTTGCGTAACGCTGAAATGTAAGAGGGCTCTTAATATCTTCATCATGGGTGGACAATTTGTTTGCAGAACAGCTAAAAAAGGCCGTCAAGTAGTTGAATGCGTAAGAAGTTCTTGTTTCTCTTTACTTTTTAAATTTCGAGAAATGAAGATTCGATGTACTTTGCCTCACATCAACGTAATATAAGATGTGTGTGTGTGTGTGTGTGTGTGTGTGTGTGTGTGTGTGTGTGTGTGTGTGTGTTGTGTGAACAGCATGCACTTACCGGGCTTGAGAATGCCGGTCTCAACGCGGCCGACAGGCACTGTGCCGATGCCGCCGATCTTGTACACGTCCTGTAGCGGCAGCCGCAGCGGCTTCTCCGTGGGACGGGACGGAGGCTGGATCGCGTCCAGGGCCTACCACAACATTCCATACTATATATATATATATATATATATATATATATATATATATATATATATATATACATATACATATATATATTTATATATATATATATATATACTGCAGCTTGGAGCATAAATATTATAATCTTGACCGCGAAATTAACTGCCTTATCTTTTGGTATGAAACCGCCAATTCTTTAGACATGTCCATTGTGAATAAATTGTTCTTGCCGCTCATACCTTGTTTTTTTGATACAATTAAGGATGACAACCGAGCACACAATTTAGCCACCTAATGTTAAGTGTGTAGGCAAACATCTACAATACAGATCGGTAGGTGGTTAAAGGATAAAGACAGAATGCCTTTTTACCAGGAAAAAGATTCTCGGATCGTCATTACTTACCGTAAGAAAACAGTAACTAAGCTATTCTAATGCTGCTCTACTCCAAGAGTTACTACCCGTGCGGATAAAGAATGGGGTTGAAAATGGCGTCACCTCAATTCACCTATTGCTCGCATACTGTCGCTATCTATATACTTACACCCGCCAGTAAAGACTGCAATAAAAATACGTTGCAATATGCGTTTTTCGGTACGTTCTATAACTTCCGTACAACTTGTCTGTCTGTCCGAGCTATTTTTTGGAATGGCTGAAACGATTGTAATAAATCTTCACGAACAAATAGAAAATAATACCAGAAGGGATCTAGACTAAATTTTATTCGAAAATTTTAAAGAATTTATTAAAAGAGAAAGATTGATAATATAAAATGAATGGTCTTTAATGATTATCATAAATCTAAATAACGCCATATTAATAGATCCTACCCACGTGACGACAGAACGGGTCACTAGTTATTTTATTTTAAAATAAAATAACTTATTATTAATATACATACTTGAGTATACAGTTATTTTCAAATGTTTTCTTATTAAAAGAAAATTTTCAATTAACCGAATTATAACGTTATAACGATGTACCGTTAGTAGCGTGTTTTTGCTATAGGTACTGTGCATGTTGACGGTACTCGGTTTCTAATCCCATTCTTTAACCGTACGGACTATACATAAATTTAATTCTAAATTCAACAATAAATAAAAATAAAATAACCAAGATTACTTTCTTTTACATTCATAATGGATATGGTAATGTATTACGTTTACGTTAATTTTATAATGTAGGAAATTTATCACATCATCACTTTAAATTACATCTTTTGAAAATAAATTCATAGCTCACCTCGATGAGGCACTTGCCCTCAACCTTTCCGTCCTTACGTTCGATGGTCCACCCCTTGAACCAAGGCATCTTGTCCGACGGCTCGAGCATGTTGTCCCCGTGCCAGCCCGAGATCGGCACGAACGCCACCGTGGCAGGGTTGTAGCCTTATGAGACGTATTTAACTTTTAAGGATCGAACGTGATCGTTGAAATAAATATTAAGATTTTTAGCAATGTGATGAAGAAAGCTTTGCCACAATCGCTACGATTAGCCGGCAGATTTGCAATCGCAGTTCCACAAGCGTCCAGTTCTCTTACATTGGACGCTACTCCTTCGTCATAGGTCAGGTCGGTCAATTTACGTCAAATGTAAACGCGTTTACACAACAAGAGACAGTACAGACAACACGCGGGTTGGTTATAATATCATTTGCTGGAAGTTTGAATCTTTCCCATAGTCGCATGATGTAGCTGGAAACTCACCTGCAGTTCCCCTGGTGTTGTGGTTGTTCATGGCCGGCTGTTATTATTTGTTGTTATTTGGCATCAGGTGTTATGCGTGCTCGTTTTCCCCCTCTTTTATGGAAATAATATTGGCGGCCCCCACTAGATGGAGTATGATCTGGTAAGAAATGCAGAGTCGATGGATGCAGTTGACACAGAACCTGCTTTGTAGCTGTCCTTGGGGAAGGCCTAAGTTCAGCAGTGGACTTGTGATGGGCTGAAATGATAATGACGATGATGAAAGTTCTTTAAATTACTTACCGATCTTCTTGATATAGGAGGACACCTCTTTCTTGATTTCTTCATAGCGAGCCTCATGGTACGGTGGTTCAGTGGAATCCATCTTGTTTACGCCGACGATCAGTTGCTTGACGCCGAGCGTGAAGGCGAGCAAGGCATGTTCGCGG